>SZWC01027378.1:0-10695 GCA_023375785.1 Penium margaritaceum | reverse complement strand
ATGGCGTGGGATGGCGTGGGATGGCGTGGGATGGTGTGGGATGGCGTGGGATGGCGTGGGATGGCGTGGGATGGCGTGGGATGGCGAGGGATGGCGTGGGATGGCGAGGCTCAGCGTAGCGCGAGATGGAGTGGCGTGGCATCATGTAACCTAGCATAAGGGGAAGTGCAGCGCATAGCACTGCGCTGTACTGCCTTGCACGTTAGATGCAGACTCCAACGCCAATGTCCATGCGAATTTCAATGCAAATGGTTGTACCAATGACAACAAGCATTGTCCCAATGACAACAACCATTGTCAGTGGTATGCCGATGCTGATGCGCAGGCTAGCAACGATACCAGTACCAGTCGTGATGCCCATATGGAAGCCGACGGAACTGCAAATGCCTAAAGGAAAGATGAAAACAACACCAGTGCCAGATAAATGCACTGCTTACGTCACAAAGAAGTCCGCTGTGGCAGTTTTCGCCAAGGCTTTAGCTCGTGACATGTTGCCGATGCTTGTGCCAACGCGGTTTGGCTCCACAAAAGATTCGGGAGTAATCTGCTGTGCACAAGGTTACGGTGAAACCAGAATTTTCAGATGAGCAGTGCTGGGTTGAATTGGGCGCTACTTCAGCCCTACGTGGCTTTGGCCTACTCCGTGAACGTCCAGGTCCGCAGGGATTGGTCGAGGGTCATCGGGTATTCTCAGTGGTGCACGTCTTTCCAGCGGATCTGCTACATCCCACGCATACAAGGCTTGGCGGATGAGCTGCGAGTCTCCAAGTCAGATCGACTTCGCTTGAATTTCAGCTCTAAGGGATTTGCGAGGGGACCGCCGTAAAATGACCGATGCACGGCTGCAGACAGGGATCATAAATTCGATGCTCTGCAGGGCTTGGTCCACAATGCGACTTGGGCGGCTTGAGGGAAGTGCTGTCGCGCGAGTTTCCGCTTGCCCGGCGTGCGTCATGCCATGGCGTGCAGTCACGATGCCATGGCAAACCTATTCGCCTATGCTGCGTTGCAAGGCGGAAACACGACAAGGCGGACATGCCGTGCTCCTGCCAGGCGCAACTGGAGCAATGGATCCATTCCTGTCAGGGTCCGGTGTGGCAAAGGGGGCCCAAGAGGGAAAAGGGCTTTTGCGACATCCGAGACCCTGAGCCGACGCTGTGATTTTGAATTTTTTTTGGCCCCTCGTCCAAACCTACTAAGGCGGGGGGGGGGGGGGGGGGGGGGGGGGGGGGGCTACCCCAGCACTGGTCACCCGTGAGCTGAGCCCGGCCCCCCAGATATACCGTCGACGGTGGGAATGGGTAGAGTGTAAATCCAGAGGAGAGACGTATTCTGCAACGAGGCTCCAGTATTAGGAAGTTGCATAGGCCAATGGGAGGGGAAAAGTCAGACTCAAAAGAATGGAGACGAATGTTGACCTTTTTGTTACCACCGAGATGTAAACAGAGAAGAAAGAGCCAAATCTACTGTTGCAATGCAGAGGGAAAGATGGCAAGAAGTTTAGGTGTCGGGGAGGCGTAGGGTTGGGCCCACCTTTCCTGCCAGAAAAGATGGAATGGGGTAGATCGAATCACCACCCAAGTCGCATTGTACGTCAAAGGTTGAAAAGGGCCAATGAGGAGATCAATATGATCTGAAGGGAGGCCAAGGATAAAGCCTTGGTAAAGACGGACGAGACGAAATGTAAGACCATGCAGTCGGTTACAGAGAAGGGAACATTGTTCTATGGTCTTGTCGGCAAGGCAGTCGTTTATTTTGATTTTGGTTCTAAGGTTTTATCTATTTCGTGCTGGGTATGACTGTGTAATAATTCTATGAGCAGGAGGGAATGGGCTCGAATCAGCGGGACATCCCATCTTAAGTTTTTGAGTTTTGTCTCTTCCAAAATGGACAAAATCTTGTCTTGAACTGCAGAGCTTTTTGCTCTGCGGCTAGTAACGGTGTTGCATTAGATCGTGCGGTTTCTGGTCAGGCATTGCTCGGCACAAGATAAACTTTTCATGGTCCTTTATGTGCAATGATAGTTGATGAACATAGATGTCGGAGAAGAATCATTCAATTTAGCATTCGTTCAAAGTTTAAGATGAACATTTTATCAGAGGCATTTGGTTTGAATCTGTGTTTTTCTGCAATTTAAACCTTACCAAGATGATGGGAGCAATACTAGTTAGGTAAACCAAAGGGTAAATCAAAATGGAAGCGACTGGAATGGTTTCATATCATGAATGATTCCATATGTTGAACTTGGCGCACTCGTAAACGTCTGTGAGGGCTCGCCAAGCTATTCGTCACAACCCGTCCCGGCAACCTTTGATTCAAAATCAAAACAGATTCAAAATCAAAATCAAAGTGTCCGTTCACCCCTTCAATGTTCCCCAATTTTGTGCGAGCTAAGAAAAATGCTGCATTGATTCTAACAGCCACGACGCGTTGGAGCATAGTGGCACAAATGTGGGGAAGGATGCGCATACAATTTTGGATTCATTCCATATGCCAATCCGTGGCGTGTGAAACTGACATATTGTTTGAGTGAAGAGACGTTCATGGGCCAGAATGACCATTTGAGACGCGAAGCAAAACGTAGACGGCTGATGGTATATGTAGAAGACCATAGATGGTTAACAAGGAGAAGTTGCGGAGCAGATCACGATGTGTGACACTCGAGAAATGAGGAATGACCAGCAAGTGTACTTCAATGATAAGTTTTGGAACGCATAAAAACAAGTGACAAGACAAGAATGACGCACACTTGAGGTCTTGTGCGCTCGAGACGAGCAACCCGTGCGAAGTCGTGTCGATAGTGGCATAATTGAGAAACTTCACCAGGAAATTGGAGGGTCTCATAATTTATCAAGGCAAGCCTTTGTAAAAGTCTAGCGTCGTTGAGGAGTGGACTAATAGCATTAAAGTTTTGATACGTTTCGTGATAGTTTAGCCAACCTTTCTGGAACGTTCTTCATGTGGACGATTGAATGAAGCCCTGCTTTAGCATCTCATCCACCTTGCGCTTCAGCTCGGTAAGCTTGAGGTCACTCATTCGGTACGTCCCCTTGGCCGTCGGTCTACTACCTGGGTTCAAGTTGATTAGGTGATCTACGGTTCACCAAGGAGGGAGTTCTCGGGGAAGCTTGTTGGAGTAAAACCCGACAAACTCCTTAATGAGTGGTGCACAATCCTTGAGGACCGTTGTGAACTTTTCCTATATTGAGGCCAATGAGGCTGATGAGGCTGGTGCGTCAGCTGCCGCGATCTCCTTCGCGTTGCCTCACTCCAAGTTGATGACCCACGCATGAGCTTCACACTGTAGGTAACACTTGACCACGTCCACAAAAATCAATTGCTTTTGCTGTCCCGTAGTGGCTGGTGCAATGATTATGCCTCTCTTGTTTCTTGTAACCACCATTGCATCATGAGTCGCTCAATCAGAGGCATAATTGTTCTTCCATTAATAGTGACATAGATGGATCTACTAGTCCAGGATCAAGAATGATTTTGTGGTCACTCACTCGACAGGATCTCCTAACTGTTCCATCATGTGGTTCACTGATTTGTAGTGAGAGTGGTTCACAAAGTCGGTGAATTTGTGATATCACATCGACGGGTTTTCCTTCAAACACTCCTAGTTTGAGCTTCAAAGTAAGTTTCTCAACCATGTTCTTACAGAACTTTGAGGAGTTCCTCCATGTAGTAATGCCGGTTCCATTTTGTGTTGTTTGTAACTAGTCCGTTGCAATTGTATCTACATTGCCGGTTGGCCGTCCTCATACCTTTCATCAAACTTTTCCATCTCAGGAATCCTTATATGTGGCATAGTGAGCCATTCAGATGGGTGATTGATCGGCACGGTTTGTTTTCAACCGTACATGAGGTTTGCCTTGTACTCCTGTCCTCTGCCATTTCCACACTCCTCAAAACTATTATTCTGCTTCCCTCCCTTTTTTCTCTATTGTTGTCATCAGTGACAACAACTGGAAATATGTTCCAGCTTCCCACAGTTCCAGCACATCCATCGGTCCTTGACAATGTCGATCTCCGTCGGAGTGGAGGTCTCCGTCGACTATAACTTCCCTCTACTTCGGTATGATCATGGTTTTAAGAGCTCTAGCTGTTGGATTCCTGCAGCTGAGCATTGTAGTCGCTACCGTCGTTGCGATCTGTGGCTAAAATCATCCACGAGAGATCATCATGGATGCCAAAATGGTAGAAACTCGTTGGATGTCACGTTTAAGGTGATTGTTGTAGTGGAAACAAAGCTCATCCTGGGCGAGGTCGCTGTTGATGATGATCTTATAAACTTGTTGCCCGTTGCTGTTACGTTGCACTTCTGACAGTAACAACTTCATCATGTACCATGTGTCAGCATTCGTGTTCAGCTTCTCAAAGTGTACAAGGACCGTGAGCGTGAAGTTGTTCCAGTTCTCCAGTGGAGGCTAAGAATCTTGCCATGTTGGATACATTCACTCGAAAGATAGTACGCATATGGTCGATGATGTGAGGCCGATCTCATGAGCAATTGATGGAGCTCCGCCGGTCTCTTGCTATCACGGGTGGAGGCGACGTCCTCCATGGCACGTGGTTGCCTGCGGCAAAGGGTGCCTGAGAAACATGTTTGGGATCGGCCACAACACAAGGCAGTCGTCAACAGAAACGAGTGAAACGGGAGAATTTAATGAAAAGAGGGGATGTACGAGGATGAAGGTCGCTCTGTTATCCAATGACGTGATGGGTTCATGTAACTGAAAAATGGACAGAAAGATGACACACGTGTAGCGTGGGGTATCTTTACTGTCGAACATCTGAAGCGGGGACATGTATGCCCGCGTACGTGCACACGAATTAAGGGAGTACTGGTAACACCTCGAACATCATGCATGTCAAGAAACTGCCACAATCTTTAGCTATTGATCAGGAATCGATGACAGGCTGGTGAATTCCAACAACAATGTCCAGCGTGTCCGATACATGGACATTGGTTGAGAAGCTAACCGTTGAAAAATCGTCCCTATTCCTTTGGTAACGTCTCCGCTGTGCATGAGTAGTCATTCATGTTCACAATAGTCCGTATACCCCTTATTTCAAAAGCCAATCACTTGGCATAAACATTATGAATTCACAGTTGCCTGACTATGACTGGACTTTGACAATGGATAACTCAACATCAACGTCGACAAAGTTGCTATTGACATAAAACTTTTCACCAAATTAATGTCACATTAGGCTCTATGTTGTAAGAAGGTGTGTAAATTTCGATGAAATGTAAAAAGAAGCAGCCATATTCACAACAACGAATATAATGCGCCATACCAATATGAGGTTGTGAACACAATGTGTCAAAAATACTTGGCCTCCGACTCCAATTCTTGCTCCTAAGGGGCCTTGGATTAACCGAGGGGAGGTCCAGTACATCTCTCGCTATAGAGATTAAATAACGGTCCAAGGGTCCTCTACGGACCGTCACCGACCACTCAAGTGACGATGGGTCACTCGCGTCCGGCTAGCGAAGAAGCCGTTGCCCTATTTTTTGTCCGGCTCTATTGTATATATGGAGGACGTTCATTCCCTCCAAAGCTTAACCCCGAACAGTTACTTCCATTCTATTCGCCTTCGGTTCCGCGGCTTCGCCACCGTGTCTCCGCTCTGGCCGCTCATCGCTCATCCTTCTGCATCACTTCATCTGAGCCCTCGCTCTCACTCCTCCACGCTTTGTCGCTCTCGCTCCTTTGCTCAGCTCGTCCTGTCCATCACTTCTCCACTCTCCCTTCCGGCATTCTCTCATCGAACTCAAGTCTACCCTCTGACTTGGTTCATGCAATCTTCCTGGCCCTTGCTTTCCAACTAACTCCCATGTCTCTTTGCAGCTCTCTGCCTCAATCAACCTTCCCAAGTGCATCTGTGTACATCATTGTTTTTACCTGCTTCTGCCATTGCCGTCTGCGCTCACTGCATTCTTATGACACAATGTATACATTGTGGTTATTGTACAATGTTGCGGATGTGGGGGGTGTAACATTTCAAGTAGTGGATATGGCAGAATTGTGTTTTTGCTCATGGACATGGCATGGTCAGCCCTTTGTTCGTGTGGATAACCTGGCTAATTCGCCCACAAAACAATACAAATGACATAATTCCCTTTTACCCACGTTCTGAGTGTGGACCTGCCCAATGACTTAATACCTTGTCCAAAAAACGCGAATACCGACTACCCGTGACTGTGGTTTCCACTTTTGATTAATCGTGAACGGAATCCTGGAATTTTAGTCATGTTGTTGGGAAAGTGGGTCTTGTAATTTTAATATTTTTGAATTCTGTAAATACCTTGCCATTTATATTTCCTTATTATTTACAAGTGAGGTGATGGCGAAGTGAACAAAACACGTGTAGTATCTTTGCCAATGTTCACATGCCGAAGCCCCTAAGTCCTCATGCTGAACATAAATTTGAGAAATAGGGTCAATGAATGCTGGTTCATGTAGCGGAGGGTTACATACATGGTCGATGTCCGTTTTCATCTTTGTAAAATGACAACATCCTGTCGAAAGTATATCCACAATCAGTGGCATGCATATGCATGGACGAAAGGGGTGTGCACCAAAACGAGGTCAGCGGTACATTGCTTCTCACGCATGCCACGCGTGTCCAGTTGGAAGACATTGGGTGTCAGTTGTTGCAGCCGGGATCTCTGCCCCGTGCATTCAACAGCGATCATTCTGCCAGATATTCGCATGCAAAAGCATGCGGCCCTAACCGTCCGATGGGACATGCTTCTGCAGTTGCCCATGTCGCATACCGTGGTTTGGCTGTCATTCTGCCATTTTTTGACTGACCCTCTCCATCGCATAAGGTATCTCTTACGTTCCTTCTATTCGCACCTCATGGCAAACACATGTGGATGCACTTTAACTCTGCCCCCCTCTCACAGTGCCTCCGCACATCATGCTGCTCGCTCTTGTTCTCCACTCTGGTGAGTGTCTCAAGATGAAGGTGGGTAAGAAAGATATTAGAGTGCATGTTTCAACATGCCATACCCAGTGCGGGTTCAATGGATCCCTCTCTCTTTCACTTCTACGTTTCACCAAAAGCGACAGTCGGCTACTCTGACTCGGAGGAGGAACCGTGGGTGTGGGTTTTCTAGGGTTACACCAATTTGTTTGTCTTCCATGACTTTGAGGACGCTTGCTACGTACAGCACCTTCAAATCCAGGAGTACCTTACATCCCGCTCTCCTGAGCCTGCACACCACTGTCCCATGAGGCTTAACAGGAGGAATCAGGAGATGGAAAAGGTCAATCCAACGCCATGACGTACGCTGAGCAGGACCGCAACAAGATGTTCCGTTGCGTGTTTGTGGCCCCAGGTGCAAGCTGTAACGGATGGCCGGACGTGTGCCGTCTGTTGTGCTTGAATGGAAATCTGGTGAAAAATGAATATAAACATGTGTTGCTGCTGGCGCAGTACTGGGACGCAAAATACCATGTCGTGCCCATGGCGTGGGTGATATGCCTCCAGGAGGACAAGGACAACTAGCTCTGGTTCTGCTAGCGCATAGTACAGGCCTACCCAACATCACGGCACGGCGGTCATAACACACAGGGATGCTCGACTCGTCGGTGCAGTGAAGCGTGAGCTGCCCGGAGTCGTTCACACGTTCTATGGGCAGCACCTTCGGGGAAACGTCAAGGCCAAGGTTGGTACAGCAGCCGTGGACATCAAATGGAAGCTCGCCACTGCCTTCACCCAGAACGAGTTCAACCGGGCTCGGCACGAGCTTAGCCGAACGTCAGACAAGGCGCACAAGTACCTTTTTGGGGGTGATGGGGAGCCGGGACTGCCCATGGGGCAGTGGACGCACATGAAGTGTCCAGCACTTCGTGGCGGGCACATGGCTTTGAACGTCATGGAATTGCTGAATGGCGAATTGATGGACATCCGCCACCTGTCTCCCTTTCACTGCTTTGCACAGATCTACCCGTTTGTGCAAAAGCTGGTCGCAAAACGGAGGCGTGCAACGACTGCGAGTTTCGCTACGCGCCGGTGGTGGAAGACAAGCTGCTCGACGTGGGCGTGAATCTACAGCTCTACATCGACATGCACCTCACATACATTGCATGATGCAACACAGGTTGCCGACGTAGGGGATCAACTTGCGGGAGCTGCAGTATGTGCAGCGTGGGTAGGAACAGCCGGGTAAGAAGCAAGGGCGTGGTGGACCACGCTCAAAGTGGTTGGACAGAGTGACTCTGCGCAAAAGAGAGCGCATCTGCTCCAAGTGGGGGCCAAAGGGCCATCCCCCATGCTTCTGCAATAATCCACGAGCATTATCACTAGCGACAGTCACTGCGGCACGTGCACAACAACTTGCAAACAACACTGTCAGCTTGGCTGCTTCAGAAGTAGAGCAGGTTGACAGTAGGGTTGTACCAGTAGCAGCAGGGAGGACTGCAAGCGGGGCTGCAAGCGGCGATGCCGGTGGGGGTACAAGCGGGGCTACAAGTGGGGCTGCAAGTGGAGTTGCAAGCGGGGCTGCTGGAGGGACTACTGGAGGTGATACAAGTGGAGGAGCAGTGGGGTCTGCAAGCAGGGTTGCTGGTGGGAGTGCGAGCATGTCTGCAGGCGGCGCTTTGAGTGGAGCAGTAATGGGGTCTGCAAATGGTGCTGCGGGTGGATCACATGGTGTTGTTGGACAGGATCCAACTAGGACAGATGGTGGTGCAGAGGGTGCAAGAGCCATGGTATCACAGGTGGTCAATTTAATGGATGGTGACGGTGATGAAATCACAAAACTCTCCACTGCTTCAAACTGTAGTGCTTGTGAGGTCATTTGCTACGTGCACGGCCTACCCGTGGACGTACAAGTGTGGATCAACCATGAACACTTGACTCCACTCTACTTTCATTGTAATCCGATATTTCTATGTGTCTTCCCCTTCTCTGCTTTGCATCCGTTCATAGTGATGTGTACTTAACACAAGTTAATACACATGAGAGTCAGAAAGAACAGTAGTAATCAATACAATGGTGCACGACGTACTAAAGGCCATTGAAGCTGGTACATTGTAACTGAAGACTCGGCATTGAACCAGTGCACAAAAATGGATAAGACGTGTACAATTGCCGAATAGAAAGAACAGTTTACCCGTGTATTGCCCATCACAACCGTGCAACTACACAAGTGCACTCAAACGACAATTTTACTACTTGGTCGTACGCCAAGGGCTTATCCGATGCACACTAGTTTAGAGCCTTGAAGCAAACACCTTTGGCAACATCAAAGTAGGAAGAAGAGTGGGTAACACATGGTCTAATTTCAACCAAGTATTAGGGTTTCATAAAGTGGGTAACATAATAAATATTCAACAATACCTTTCCAGAACTATCCACTACAACCTGTAGTGGGCAAAGGGTTTCACCTCCACGGCTCCCACTCGCCAGAAGTGTTAGGTGGGCGAGGAGAGGGCATGCAAAATCCAAGGATCCAACACATGGTCTCACGTTCGCATGGGTAGGTCACCCATGTCGGGGTGCCCTCGGTTGCCACCCACAAATCCCAAAGATCCTTGATCCTGGCCCATGCCTCCCTCACTTGACAAGGAGTGAGTGTTGGTGGCATGGGGTTAGTCTTTATGCCTTCCCATGCCCCAAACTCATCCTAGCGTTTGGCCTAGCCACTATTAGCCCATGGGATGCCGTTTGTATGTCCATTGGCAAGCCCGTTGGTTTGACCCTGATGATGCCAACTCGGCAAACCAATGTGACGTTCGTCCGGAACCATGGTTGGAGGGTTGAACTGTTACAGGTAGGGAAAGGGAAGCCACGTGAACCTGCATAAAAAAACAATGGACGTTGTCCTGCGGCCTTATGTACGCAGACCCGGTACGGAGTTCATATGGCCAGCAGGTTTGTGAATGCGTGGATGTCAGAGAAAATATTACTTTGAGTACTTTTCAGGAAACTGAGGTCACCTATGATCGTGCCGCAGCAAACTGGTGCCAAAAGAGTGTTTAGCTTCGTGAAACCCTATAGTGGTGACCGGTGTATTGGGAAGCCGGTACACGAGCAAGTAAGGAAGCAAACCCAGAGAGATTTGCAACGCAAAATACGTAACGCGAGTGATGAGCGACAAGAGACGTATTCGGCAGATTACCATTGGTTGTGTAAACCGTGGATCAGGGTATTGAAGGAATGGAAACACGGCGTATCCTGGTCTAGTAAGCAGATAGACATGCAGACACCAGTATATGCTTGTGTGGCATGCCACATGGCAGAAGGGTAGTACACGTATGTAGGAAAGTAGTTTCTTCAAAGCAGGTGTAACGGGCCGTGTCTCCAGCTCCTGCTCTGAAGTCGTCGTCGGAGTTCGCAGAATGGCGTTCTCAGTCCGCGTCAGGGGTTTACCCCCTTCGCGAGACTGAGGGGCAATCGTCATCAACGACCCAGAGCAGGGAGACTCGAATATTTCGAGTCTCCGGAGGCCCATTTCCGTTTTTAGCCAAACCCCTGGTTTTGGGACCCAAACCGGGGGTTTTTACCTCGAACTCGTGTCTTCGCACGAGTTATTCCGTTTGTTTTATGTCGAAGTTCGTCGTAAACGAACTTCGAGTTTTGTTTTGTCGTTCTGGCGCAAAATCGTCGCGTGCGAGGCACGCTGGCGATTTTGCGCCAGTCATTTTGTCCTCACCCTCGCTCCCCTATCCCCTC
>SZWC01027376.1:0-30292 GCA_023375785.1 Penium margaritaceum | reverse complement strand
CCAGCTTGAGCTTCCCATCCGGTTGTAGTAGCGCTGTCGACGTTCTTCCGCCCAGTTGGGTTGCTCGCCATAGGATTTGCCGGGATTCTGGTCCTGCTATTCATCGGTAGCACGATGATTGCAGACGCACATCTGGTGGTTGCAGCGGCCACATTTAGTCCCTCAAGGGGGCCATGGCGGATGGTGTAAGAGCAGGAGGGGAAGCGGTTGGTCAGGCGATTGTCAGTGGTGGCGGCCATGCTCTTGAAGGAGTTGGTGGCAATGGTTGTTTTGTGAGCTTGCATGGCAACATAGTTTTGTTTTGCTGCCATGAGCGTAGGACTGGTGACAGTGATGGTCAGCTGGTCAACAGGGAGTTGTAGCAGGATTTGACGGATGATATCATACTGACCACGAAGGCCGGAGATGATGCCGATGCAGACAACAACAGACGGAAGGGCACGGAAAAGAGTGACATGATTTTGATGCCGCAGGCGGTGGAGGTGTTATTGTTGAAACGGTCTTCAAGGGCCTTCCAGACCTCGTGGATCTTGGAGCCAAGGGTGGGAACGTCGTCATGCAGTTCGGGGGAGGAGGTGGTCATGATTGTCATGAGGGTGGTGCTGTTGGCGACGTCCCAGGAGGCGCAAGTGATGGTGGATGTTGCGGTACCAGTGACAGGTGAGGGTCCAGCAGGAGCGGAGGATGAGGATGCATTCAAGGTAGGATTGGATACGGATCCACCAGATGGGTCTCCTCTTGAGGTAGCCCCAATTGTAACAGTTGTAGCGACGGCATTGGGTGGTTCCACCCCGGTGTCGGTGTTGGTGAGCAGGTGGCTGAGAGTGACTCCCTCAAATTTCCGAGTACTGAAGAAGAGAGACACCGAGTAGCTCCACAGCTTGTAGTTGCTGGTCCCGTCCGTCTTCACAATGAGCTTGGGGAAACCAGACAGAGTGAGGGCAAAGGTCAGGATGCAATTGACGTGGAGGCAGCAGCAAACTAATGTTAACGAGGGGCGGCTTGAGATAGCAGCGCGAGACGGCGGCACAAGATAATGACAAGGCGGCTGATGATGTTGATGATGATGATGATGAGTAGATGAAGCAGTGATAAACAATAAAGGGTGAATGATTGGGCGCAGGGACAAAACCTCGTGCGTGAGAATGGCGGAGATGACGGCGGGGGAGCGAAGCTGCTGCTGATGAGGAGGAGTGGGCGCAGGGGTAAAACCACGTGTGCGGATTTGCCAGGAGGAGGTGGAGTGGAGCTGCCACAACACCTTGGTCAGAAGACACGCTGCCACCGCGGTTCTTCTGGCGACCACGATTCTTCGAGGCAAAGAAGCTTGATTGAAGTGGAAGTGGGTGCGGCTGAGTGGCGAGCACGAAAGAGCCAGATTTGTCACTTGGGCTCTGATACCATGTCAGGAAAATGTAGGTGCTGCTCTTGAGTGGGCGCGGTCCCACTGTAAAGCGTTAGAGTTCAGGGAGCAGCACAAGCAGAAGCAGTGCGGAAACGGCGACGCATAGCGGAATGGAACTGAAAGAGGAGGAAAAGAGAAGCAATGAGTTTTGGGTGCGGCACCAATGGTGCGAGCACTAAGGATTGAGTGTCTTGAGTGGACGCAGCACTTTGAAGGATGGAAACTTCCTCAAAGGTGTGGGCGTTGCTGATGTATGAGTGACGTTAGCGGCAAAAAACTGGGCGCAGTGTGGGAGTACGGGTGCTGAGAGGCAATGCGGGCAGAGGGACTGGAGGCAGCCCAGAGGGCAAGCCATGAAGAGGAATCTAATGGATTGATTACTCATTAGAATGTAAGCAATACAAATAGGTAGTGTCCTCGCCTAGCGCGCTTTGTTGAGCGGGCACAACAGTGAGGTGGCGACTCGGGCTGCAGAGAAGGAGGAGCGCCTTGAGACCACGATGCGGCTTTGCTAGCAGTACGCATAGGTGAGTGACGTGCACAGGAGCGATCTCCGCAGGTGCATTTTTCTCGACCGTTGTTGCACGAAACCGTTTGCTTTGTCTTGGCGAGGCTCGCACGTTGGTCGGTCGTAAGACCGTTCGCACATTGGTTGTACTCTTCGGAAATAAATCTGCACCATCACTCTTTTTTTGCTCAGTGGCTGCACCCCTTGAAGCGATCTCCGAGATGATATCCGACATAGTATTCCCAAGCCATTGTTTCCCCCTCTGACCATTTGTGACTCGTATTATGAGTTGGCAACGTTGACGACACATAGTGAATTTCTTTGGTCATGGTCACTGAAACATGCCTACTTTGGATGGTCATTGTGCATGGTAGATACGTCTTGCCACTACGTAATCAGGATCTTTCTACTTGCTAGTTGATAACTAGTGTTTCCAAACCATTATTTCCCCCTCTGACCATTTGTGACTTGTACTATTATTTGTCAACGTTGACCACACATAGTGAAATTATTTGGTCATGGTCAGTAAAATATGCCTACTTTGGTTGGTCATTGTGCATGATAGCCACACCGTACCACTACCCATTAAAGGTCTTAGTACTTGCTAGACGGAAAATAGTGTTCCTAAACCATTGTTCCACCCACTGACCATTTGTGACTCGTCTTATGAGTTATCAATGTAGACCACACATAGTGAGTTTCTTTGGTCATGGTCAGTGACATAGGCCTACTTTGGTTGGTCATAGTGCATGGTAGCCACACCGTGCCACTACTTACTAAAGCTCTTTGTACTTGCTAGTGGATGACTAGTATTTCCAAACCATTTTCCCCCCCTTTGACCAGTTGTTACTCGTGTTATGAGTTGTCGACGTTGAACACACATAATGAAACTCTTTGGTCATGCCTAGTGACATAGGCCTACTTTGGGTGGTCATTGTGCATGGCAGCCACGCCGTGCCACTACTTATTGAACTTCTTTGTATGTGCTAGAGGAAAAATATTATTTCCAAACCATTATTTCCCCCTCTGACCGTTTTTGACTTGTATTGAGTTGTCAACGTTGACCATACATAGTGGTATTCTTTGGTCATGGTTACTGACATATGCCTAGTTTGGTTGGTCATTGTGCATGGTAGCCACACTTTCCCACTACTAATTTAAGTTCTTTGTACTTGCTAGTTGAAAACTGGTATTCCCAAACCATTGTTTCCCCTTCTGACCATTTGTGACTCGTATTATGAGTTGTCAACATTGACAACATATAGTTAAATTCTTTGGTCATGGTCAGTGCCATATTCCTACTTTGGTTAGTCATTGTGCATGGTAGCCACACCGAGCTACTTCTTATTGAAGGTCTTTGTACTTGCTAGTGCATAAACAGTATTCCCAACCCAGTGTTTCCCCATTTGACCATTTTTGTCTCGTATTATGAGTCGTCAACGTCGACCACACATAGTGAAGTTCTTTGGTTATGGTCAGTGACATATGCCAAGTTTGGTTGGTCATTGTGCATGGTAGCCACACCGTGCTACTACTTGTTGAAGGGCTTTGTACTTGCTAGTTGATAACCAGTATTTTCAAACCATTCTTTGCCCCTCTGACTATTTGTGACTTGTATTATGATTTGGCAATGTTGACCAGACATTGTGAAATTCTCTGGCCATGGTCAGTGACATATGCCTGCTTTGGTTGATCATTGTGCATATTAGCCACACCGTGCCACTACTTATTGAAGGTCTTTATACTGGCTAGTCGATCACTGGTATTCCAAAACTATTGTTTCCCACTCTGACCATCTATGACTTGTGTTATAAGTTGTCAACGTTGACCACACATTGTGAAATCATTTGGTCATGGTCAGTGACATATTCCTACAATGGTTTGTCATTGTGCGTGGTAGCCACACCGTGCCACTACTTATTGAAGGTGTTTGTACTAGCTAGTCGATGACTTTCATTTGAAAACCATTCTTTCCCTCTTCTGACCATTTTTGACTCGTATTATGATTTTTCTACGTTGACCACACATAGTGAAATTCTTTGGTCATGGTCAGTGACACATGCCTAATTTGGTTGGCCATTGTGCATTGTAACCACACTATGCCACTACTAACTCAAGGTCTTTGTAATTGCTAGTTGTTGACTAGTATTCCCAAGCCATTGTTTCTCCCTCTGACCATTTGTGACTCGCGTTATGAGTTGGCAAAGTTTACGACACATAGTGAATTTCTTTGGTCATGGTCACTGACATATGCCTTCTTTGGATGGTCATTGTGCATGGTAGTCACGCCGTGCCATTACATATTCAGGGTCTTTCTACTTGCTATTTGATAACTAGTATTTCGAAACCATTGTTTCTGCCTCTGACCTTTTGTAACTTGTACTATGAGTTGTGAACGTTGACCACACATAGTGAAGTTATTTGGCCATGGTCAGTAACATATGCCATCTTTGGTTGGTCGTTGTGCATGATAGCCACACCGTGCCACTAATTATTGAAGCTGTGTATACTTGCACGTCAATAACTAGTATTTCCAACTCATTGATCCCTCCTTTGACCAGTTGTGACTCGAATTATGAGTTCTCAACATTGACCACACATAATGAAATTCTTTGGTCATGGCTGGTGACATATGCCTACTTTGGGTGGTCATTGTGCATGTTAGCCACACCGTGCCACTAATTGTTGAAGGTCTTTGTACTTGCTAGAAAAACAATATTATTTCTCCCTTTGACCCTTTGTGAATGTATTATGAGCTGTCAACGTTGACCACACATAGTGATATTCTTTGGTCATGGTCACTGACATATGCCTACTTTGGTTGGTCATTGTGCATGGTAGCCACATCCTGCCACTAATTATTGAATTTATTTGTACTTGCTAGAAAATATCTGGTATTCCCAAACCATTGTTTCCCCTTCTGACCATTTGTGACTCGTATTATGATTTGTCAACGTTGAAAACATACAGTTAAATTCTTTGGTCATGGTCAGTGCCATATGCCTACTTTGCTTAGTCATTGTGCATGGCAGCCACACCTTGCTACTTCTCATTGAAGGTCTTTGTACTTGCTAGTCAATAACCAGTATCACCAACCCAGTGTTTCCCCATCTGAAGTTTTTTGTCTTGTATGATGGGTCGTCAACGTTGACCACACATAGTGAAATTCTTTGGTTATGGTCAATGACATATGCCAACTTTGCTTGGTCATTGTGCATGGTAGCCACACCGTGCTACTACTTATTGACGGTCTTTGAACTTGCTTGTAGATAACCAGTTTTTCCCAACCATTCTTTGCCCCCCTGACTATTTGTGACAGGTATTATGACTTGGCAACGATGACCACACATAGTGAAATTATTTGGTCATGGTCAGTGACATATGCCTGCTTTGGTTGGTCATTGTGCATGGTAGCCACACCATGCCACTAGTTATTGAAGGTCTTTGTACTGGCTAGACGATGACTTGTATTCGAAAACCATTGTTTCCCCCTCTGACCATTTGTGACTCATATCATGAGTTGTCAATGTTGACCACACATTGTGAAATAACTTAGTCATGGTCAGTGAAATATGCCTACATTGGTTGGTCATTGTGCGTGGTAGCCACAACGTGCCACTTGTTATTGAAGGTTGTTGTACTGGCTAGTTGATGACTTGTGTTTAAAAACCATTGTTTCCCCCTTCTGACCATTTGTGACACGCATTATGATTTGTCAACGTTGACCACACATAGTGAAATTATTTGGTCATGGTCAGTGACATATGCCTACTTTGGTTGGTCGTTGTGCATGATAGCCACATGGTGCCACTACTTATTGAAGGTCTTAGTACTTGTTATTCAGAAACTAGTGTTCCTAAACCATCAATCCACCCTCTGACCATTTGGGACTCGTTTTATGAATTATCAACGTTGACCACACACAGTGAGTTTCTTTGGTCATGGCTAGTGACATATACCTACTTTGGGTGTTCACTGTGCATGGTAGCCATGCCGTGCCACTACTTGTTGAAGGTCTTTGTACTTGTTAGACAAAAAATATTTATCTCCAATCCATTATTCCCCTCTCTGACCGTTAGTGACTCGTATTGTGAGTTGTCAACGTTGACCACACATAGTGATTTTTTTTGGTCATTGTTACTGACATATGCCTACTTCGGTTGGTCATTGTGCATGATAGCTACACCATGCCACTACTTACTGAATTTCTTTGTACTTGCTAGTTAATAACTGGTATTTCCAAACCACTGTTTCCCCCTTTGACCATTTGGGACTTGTATTATGAGTTTTCAACGTTGACAACATATAGTTTAATTCTTTGGTCATGGTCAGTGCCATATGCCTACTTTGGTTGCTCATTGTACATGGTAGCCACACCGGGCTACCTCTTATTGAAGGTCTTTGTACTTTCTATTCGATAACCAGTATTCCCAAACTAGTGTTTCCCCATCTGACCATTTGTTTCTCATGTTATGAGTTGTCAACGTTGACCAGACATAGTGAAATTCTTTGGTTATGATCAGTGACATATGCCAACTTTAGTTGGTCATTGTGCATAATAGCCACACCGTGCCACTACTTATTGAAGTTCTTTGTAGTGGCAGGTCAATGAATTGTATTTCAAAACCATTGATTCCCCCTCTGACCATTTGTTACTCGTATTATGAGTTGTCAATATTGACCACACATTGTGAAATGTTTTGGGCATGGTCAGTGACATATGCCTATATTGGTTGGTCATTGTGCGTGGTAGCCACACCGTGCCATTACTTACTGAAGGTCTTTGTACTGGCTAGTCGATGACTTGTATTCCGAAACCATTTTTTCCCCCTCTCACCATTTGTGACCCGTATTTTGAGTTCTCAACATTGACCACACATTGTGAATTCATTTGGCCATGGTCAGTGACATATGCCTACATTGGTTGGACATTTTGCGTGGTAGCCACACCGTGCCACTACTTATTGAAGGTCTTATTACTGGCTAGTTGATGAATTATATTCCAAAACCATTGTTTCCCCCTTCTGACCATTTGTGAGACGTATTATTATTCGTCAACCATGACCACACATAGTGAAATTCTTTGGTCATGGTCAGTGACATATGCCTACGTTGGTTGGTCATGGTGCACGGTAGCAACACCGTGCCACTACTAATTGAAGGTATTTGTACTTGCTAGTTGATAACTTGTATTCTCAAACAGTTGTTTCCCCCTCTGACCATTTTTGACTGGTATTATGAGTTGGCAACGTTGACCACACATAGTGAAGTTATTTGGTCATGGTTAGTGACATATGCCTACTTTGGTTGGTCATTATGCATGATAGCAACACCGTGCCACTACTTATTGAAGGTCTTAGTACTTGCTACTTGGAAACTAGTGTTCCTAAACCATTGTTCCATCCTTTGACCATTTGTGACTTGTCTCATACGTTATCAACGTTGATCACACATAGTGAGTTTCTATGGTCATGGTTAGTGACATATGCCTGCTTTGCTTTGTCATAGTGCCTGGTAGCCACGCCGTGCCACGACTTATTGAAGCTCTTTGTACTTTCTAGTCAATAACTAGTATTTCCAAACCATTATTCCCCCTTTTGACCATTTGTGACTCATATTATGAGTTTTCAATGTTGACCACACATAGTGAAATTCTTTGTTCATGGCTAGTGACATATGCCTGATTGGGGTGGTCATTGTGCATAGTAGCCATGCCGTACAACTACTTATTGAAGGTCTCTGTACTTGCAAGCCAAAACATATTGTTTCCAAACCATTATTTCCCTCTCTGACCGTTTGTGACATGTATTATGAGTTGTGAATGTTGACCACACAGTGATATTCTTTGGTCATGGTTACTGACATATGCCTACTTTAGTTGGTCATTGCGCATGGTAGCCAGACCGTGCCACTACTAATTGAAGTTTTTTGTACTTGCTAGTTGATAACTGGTATTCCCAAACTATTGTTACTTATTCTGACAATTTGTGACTCGTATTATGAGTTGGCAACATATAGTTTATTTGCTTGGTTAAGGTCACTGCCATATACCTACTTTGGTTAGTCATTGTGCATGGTAGCCACACCGTGCTACTTCTTATTGAAGGTCTTTGTACTTGCTAGTCGATAACCAGTATTCCCAATCCAGTGTTTTCCCATATGATCATTTGTGTCTCGTATTATGAGTCGTCAATGTTCACCACACATAGTGAAATTCTTTGGTTATGGTCAGTGACATATGCCAACTTTGGTTGGTCATTGTGCATGGTATCAACACCGTGCTACTACTTATTGAAGGTCTTTGTACTTGCTAGTTGATAACCAGTATTTTCCAACGATGTTTTACCCCTCTGACTATTTGTGACTCGTGTTATGATATGGCAATGTTGACCACACATAGTGAAATTCTTCGGTCATCGTCAGTGACATAGGCCTGCTCTCGTTGGTCATTGTGCATGGTAGCCACACCGTGCCACTACTTATTGAAGGTCTTTGTACTGGCTAGTCAATGAATTGTATTCCAAAACCATTGTTTCCACCCCTGACCATTTGTGACTTGTATTATGAGTTGTCAACATTGACCACACATTGTGAAAGTATTTGGTCAGGGTCGGTGACATATGCCTACATTGGTTGGCCATTGTAGGCGGTAGCCACACCGTGCCACTACTTTTTGAAGGTCTTTGTACTGGATAGTCGATGACTTTTATTCCAAAGCTATTGTTTCCCCCTTGTGACCATTTGTGACAAGTACTATGATTTGTCAACGTTGACCACACATAGTGAGATTCTTTGGTCATGGTCAGTGACATATGCCTACTTTGGTTGGTCATTGTGCATGGAAGCCACACTATTCCACTACTAATTGAAGGTCTTTGTACTTGCTAGTTGGTAACTAGTATTCCCAAACCATTATTTCCCCTTCTGACTATTTGTGACTTGTATTATGATCTGGCAACGTTGACCACACATAGTGAAACTCTTTGGTCATGGTCAATGACATATGCATGCTTTGGTTGTTCATTGTGCATGGTAACCACACCGTGCCACTACTTATTAAAGGTCTTTGTACAGGCTAGTCAATGAATTGTATTCTAGAACCAATGTTTCCCCCTCTGACCATTTCTGACTCGGATTGTGAGTTATCATCGTTGACCACACATTGTGAAATTATTTGGTCATGGTCAGTGACATATGCCTACATTGGTTGGTCATTGTGCATTGTAGCCACACTGTGCCACTACTAATTGAAGGTCTTTGTACCTTCTCGTTGATAACTTGTATTTCCAAAGCATTGTTTCCCCCTCTGACCATTTGTGACTCGTATCATAAGTTTGAAACGTTGGCAACACGTAGTGAATTCCTTTGGTCATGGTCACTGACATATTCCTACTTTGGATGGTCATTGTGCATGGTAGTCACACGGTGCCACTACGTATTCAGGGTTTTTCTACTTGCTAGTTGATAACTTGTATTTCCAAACCTTTGTTTTCCTCTGTGACCATTTGTGACTTGTACTATGAGTTGTCAACGTTGACAAAACATATTGAAGTAATTTGGTCATGGTTAGTGACATATGCCTACTTTGGATGGAAATTGTGCATGATAGCCACAGCGTGCCACTAATTACTGAACGTCTTAGTACTTGCTAGTTGGAAACTAGTGTTCCTAAACCGTTTTTCCATCATCTGACCATTTGTGAATCATCTAATGAGTTATCAACGTTGACCACACATAGTGAGTTTATTTGGACATGGACAGTGACATATGCCTACTTTGGTTGGTCATTGTGCATGGTAGCCACGCCGTGCCACTACTTATTGAAGGTCTTTGTACTTGCTAGTCAACAACTAGTATTCCCAAACCATTTTTTCCCCTTTGACCATTTGCGACTTGTATTATGAGTTGTCAACGTTGACAACATATAGTTACGTTCTTTGGTCATGGTCAGTGCCATATGTCTACTTTGGTTAGTCATTTTACATGGTAGCCACACCGTTCTACTTCTTATTGAAGGTCTTTGTACTTGCTAGTCAATGACCAGTATTCCCAACCCAGTGGTTCCCCATCTAACCATTTGTTTCTCGTATTATGAGTCGTCAATGTTGACCACACATAGTGATATTCTTTGGTTATGGTCAGTGACATATGCCCACTTTGGTTGGTCATTGTGCATGGTAGCAACATTGTGCTACTTCTTATTGAAGGTCTTTGTACTTGCTAGTTGATAACCAGTATTCCCAACCTAGTGTCTCCCTATCTGACCATTTGTGTCTCTTTTCATGAGTCGTCAACGTTGACCACACATAGTGATGTTCTTTTGTTATGGTCAGTGACATATGCCAACTTTGGTTTGTCATTGTGCATGGTAGCCACACCGTGCTACTACTTATAAAGCTCTTTGTACTTGCTAGTCCATAACTAGTTTTTCCAGACCATTTTTCCCCCCCTTCACCATTTGTGACTTGAATTATGAGCTGTCAACGTTGACCACACATAGTGAAATTCTTTGGTCATGGCTAGTGAAACATGCCTACTTTGGGTGGTCATTGTGCATGGTAGCCACGCCATGCCACTACTTATTGAAGGTCTTTGTACTTGCTAGAAGAAAAATATTTTTTCCCAACCATTATTTCCCCCTCTGACCGTTTGTGACTCGTGTGATGAGTTGTCAACATTGACCACACATAGTCATATTCTTTGGTCATGGTCACTGACATATGCCTCCTTTGGTTAGTCATTGTGCATGGTAGCCACACCGTGCCACTACTAATTGAAGTTCTTTGTACTTGCTAGTTAAAAACTAGTATTTCCAAACCATTGTTTCCCCTTCTGACCATTTGTGACTCGTATTATTAGTTGAAAACATATAGTAAAACTCTTTGGTCATGGTCAGTGCCACATGCCTACTTTGGTTAGTCATTGTGCATGGTAGCCACACCGTGCTATTTCTTATTGAAGGTCTTTGTACTTGCTAGTCGATAACCAGTATTCCCAACCCATTCTCTCCCCATCTGACCATTTGTGTCTCGTACTATGAGTCGTCAACGTTGACCACAGACAGTGGAATTCTTTGGTCATGGTCAGTGACATATGCCGGCTTTGGCTGGTCATTGTTCATGGTAGCCACACCGTGTCACTACTTATTGAAGATCTTTGTACTGGATATTCAATGACTTGTATTGCAAAACCATTCTTCCCCCCTCTGACCATTTGTGACTCGTATTGTGAGTTGTCAACGTTGATCACACATTGTGAGGTCCTTTGGTCATGGTTAGTGACATATGCCTACATTGGTTGGTCATTGTGCGTGGTAGCCACACCGCGTTACTACTTATTGAAGGTCTCTGTACTGGCTAGTTGATGACTTGCATTCCAAAACCATTGTTTCCCCCTTCTGACCATTTGTGACACATGTTATGATTTGTGAACGTTGACCACATATAGTGAAATTCTTTGGTCATGGTCAGTGACATATGCCTTCTTTGGTTGGTCATCGTGCATGGTAGCCAAGCTGTGCCACTACTGATTGAAGGTCTTTTGTACTTTCTAGTCAATAACTAGTATTTCCAAACCATTGTTTCCCCCTCTGACCATTTGTGACTCGTATTATGAGTTGGCAACGTTGACGACACATAGTGAATTTCTTTGGTCATGGTCACGGACATATGCCTACTTTGGATGGTCATTGTGCATGGCAGTCATACCGTGGGACTATGTATTCAGGGTCTTTCTACTTGCTAGTTGATAACTAGTATTTCAAAACCATTGTTTCCCCCTCTGACCATTTGTGACTCGTATTATGAGTTGTCAACATTGACCACACATAGTGAATTTTTTTGGTCATGGCTAGTGAGATATTCATACTTTGGGTGGTCATTGTGCATGGTAGCCACGCCGTGCCACTGCTTATTGAAGGTCTTTGTACTTTCCAGACAAAAAAAATCAATTCCAAACCATTATTTCCCCCTTTGACCGTTTGTGACTTGCATAATGAGTTGTCAACATTGACCACACATAGTGATATTCTTTGGTCATGGTCACTGACATGACTTCTTTGGTTTGTCATTGTGCACTACTGATTGAAGTTCTTTGTACTTGCTAGTTTATAACTAGTATTCCCAAACCATTGTTTCCCCTTCTGACCATTTGTGACTCGTAATGTGAGTTTTCAACGTTCACAACATACAGTAAAAATCTTTGGTCATGGTCAGTGCCATATGCCTACTTTGGTTAGTCATTGTGCATGGTATCCACACCATGCTACTTCTTCTTGAAGGTCTTTGCATTTCCTAGTCAATAACCAGTATTCCCAATCCACTGTTTCCCCATCTGACCATTTGTGTCTCGTACTATGAGTCGACAACATTGACCACACATAGTGAGATTCTCTGGTTATGGCCAGTGACATTTGCCATTTTTGGTTGGTCATTGTGCATGGTAGCCACACCCTGCTAATACTTATTGAAGGTCTTTGTACTTGCTAGTTGATAACTAGCATTTTACAACCATTGTTTGCCCCTCTAATAATTTATGACTCGTATTATGATTTGGCAACGTTGACCACACATAGTGAAATTCTTTGGTCATGGTCAGTGACATATGCATGCTTTGGCTGGTCATTGTGTATGTTAGGCACCTCGTGCCACAACTTATTGAAGGTCTTTATACTGGCTAGTCGATGACTTGTATTCTAAAACCATTCCCCCCCCCTTCTGACGATTTGTGAAACGTATGATGATTTGTCAATGTTGACCATATATAGTGAAATTCTTTGGTCATGGTCAGTGACGTATGACTACTTTGGTTGGTCATCGTGCATGGTAGCCACACTGTACCACTACTAATTGAAGGTCTTTGTACTTGCTAGTTGATAACTAGTATTTCGAAATCATTGTTTCCCCCTTTGACCATTTGTGACTCGTATTATGAGTTGTCAACGTTGACCACACATTGTGAAATCATTTGGTCATGGTCAGTGACATATGCCTACTTTGGTTGGTCATTGTGCATGATAGCCACACCGTGCCACCACTTATTAAAGGTCTTAGTACTTGCTAGTCGGAAGGTAGTGTTTTTAAATCATTGTTCCACCACTGACCATTTGACCCGTCTTATGAGTTATCAACGTTGACCACACATAGTGAGTTCCTTTGGTCATGGTTTGTGATATACACCTACTTTGGTTGGTCATAGTGCATGGTAGCCACATTGTGCCCCTACTTTGTGAAGCGCTTTGTACTTGCTATTCAAGAAATAGTATTTCAAACCATTGTTCCCCCCTTTGACCATTTGTGATTCGTATTATGAGTTGTCAACGTTGACCACACATAATGAAATTCTTTGGTCATGGCCACTGAAATTTGCCTACTTTGGTTGGTCTTTGTGCATGGTAGCCACACCATGCCACTACTTATAGAATTCATTTGTACTTGCTAGTTAAAAAGTAGTATTTCAAAACCATTTTCCCCCCTTTTGACCATTTCTGACTCGTATTATGACTTGTCAACGTTGGCAACATATAGTTGAATTCCTTGGTCATGGTCAGTTCCATATGCCTACTTTGGTTAGTCATTTTGCATGGTAGCCACACCGTGCTACTTCTTATTAGAGGTCTTTGTAATCACTAGTAGATAACCACTATTCCCAACCCAGTGTTTCCCCATCTGACCATTAGTTTTTCGTATTATGAGTTGTCAACATTGACCACACATACTGAAATCCTTTGGTTATGGGCATTGACTTATGCCAACTTTGGTTGGTCATTGTGCATGGTAGCCACACCGTGCTACTACTTATTGAACGTCTTTGTACTTGCTAGGTAATAACCAGTATTTTCCAACCATTGTTTACCTCTCTGACTATTTTTGACTCGCATTATGATATGGCAACGTTGACCACACATAGTGAAATTCTTTGGTCATGGTCAGTGACATATGCCTGCTTTGGTTGGTCATTGTTCATGGTAGCCACACCGTGCCACTACTTATTGAAAGTCTTTGTGTTGGCTAGTCGATGACTTGTATTCCAAAACCATTGTTTCCCCCTCTGATCAATTGTGACTCGTATTCTGAGTTGTCAACGTTGACCACAAATACTGAAGTTATTTGGTCATGGTCAGTGACATATGCCTACATTGGTTGGTCATTGTGCATGGTAGCCACACCTTGAAACTACTTATTGAAGGTCTTTGCACTGGCTAGTTAATGAATTGTATTCCAAAACCATTTTTTCCCCGTTATGACAATGTGTGACACATGTTATGATTTGTCAACGTTGACCACACATAGTGAAATCCTTTGGTCATGGTCAGTGACATATGCCTAATTTGGTTGGTCATTGTGCATGGTAGCGACACAGTGCCACTACTAATTAAAGGTCTTTGTACTTGCTAGTTGATATAGTATTCCTAAACCATTGTTTCCCCCTCTGACTGTTTGTGACTCGTATTATGAGTTGGCAACGTTAACAACACATAGTGTATTTCTTCGGTCATGGTCATTGACATATGCCTACGTTGCATGGTCATTGTGCATGGTAGTTACACCGTGCCACTATGTATTCAGGGCTTTTCTAATCGCTAGTCAATAACTAGTATTTCCAAAGCATTTTACCCCCTCTGACCATTTGTGACTTGTACTATGAGTTGCCAACGTTGACCACACATAGTGAATTTTTTTGGTCATGGTCACTGACATATGCCTACTTTGGTTGGTCATTGTGCATGATATCCACACCGTGCCACTACTTATTGAAGGTCTTATTACTTGCTAGACAAAAAACATTATTTCCAAACCATTATTTATACCTATGACTGTTTGTGACTCGTCTTATGAGTTGTCAACGTTGATCACACATAGTGATATTCTTTGGTCATGGTCACTGACATATTCCTGCTTTGGTTGGTCATTGTGCATGGTAGCCACACCGTGCCACTACTAATTGAAGTTATTTGTACTTTCTAGTTAATAACTGGAAATCACAAACCATTTTTTTCCTTTCTGACCATTTGTGACTGGTACTATGAGTTGTCAACGTTGACCAAACATAGTGAAATTCTTTGGTCATGGTCAGTGACATCTGCCTACTTTGGTTGGTCATTGTGCATGGTAGCCACACTGTGGCGGTACTAATTGAGGATATTTGTACTTCCTAGTTAATAAATAGTATTCCCAAACCATTGCTTTCCCCTCTGACCATTTGTGGCTCGTATTATGAGTTGGTAACGTTGACGACACATAGTGAATTTCTTTGGTCATGGTCACTGACATATGCCTACTTTGGATGCTCATTTTGCATGGAAGTCACACCGTGCCACTACGTATTCAGTGTCTTTCTACTTTCTAGCCAATAATTAGTGTTTTCAAACCATCTTTTCCCCCTCTGAACATTTGTGACTTGTACTATGAGTTGTCAACGTTGACCACACATGGTGAAAACGTCTGGTCATGGTCATGGTCAGTGACATATGCCTTCTTTGGTTGGTCATTGTGCACGATAGCCAACTGTTCCACTACTTATTGAAGGTCTTAGTACTTGCTAGTAGTAAACTAGTGTTCCTAAACCATTGTTCCACCCTCTGACAGTTTTTGACTCGTCTCATGAGTTATCAACGTGTCCACACATAGTGAGTTTCTTTGGTCATGGTCAGTGACATATGCCTACTTTTGTTGGTCATAGTGCATGGCAGCCACACTGTGCCACTACTTATTAAAGCTCTTTGTACATGCTAGTCGATAACTAGTATCTCCAAACCATTGTCCCCCCCTTTGACCATTTGTGACTCGTTTTATTAGTTGTCAACATTAACATATAGTTGAATTCTTTGGTCATGGTCAATGCCGTATGCCTACTTTTGTTAGTCATTGTGCATGGTAGCCACACCGCCCTACTTTTTATTGCAGGTCTTTGTACTTGCTAGTCGATAACCAGTATTCCCAGCCCAGTGTTTCCCCATCTGACCATTTGTGTCTCGTATTATGAGTTGTCAACGTTGACCACACATAGTGAATTTCTTTGGTTATGGTCAGTGACATATGCAAACTTTGGTTGGTCATTGTGCATGGTAGCCACACCATGGCACTACTTATTAAAGCTCTTTGTAGTTGCTAGTCCATAACTAGTATTTCTAAACCATTTCCCCCCCCCTTGACCATTTGTGACTCGTGTTATGAGTTGTCAATGTTCACCATACATAGTGAAATTCTTTGGTCATGCCTAGTAACATATGCCTACTTTGGGTGGCCATTGTGCATGGTAGCCACACCGTGCCACTACCTATTGCAGGTCTTTGTACTTGCTAGACAAAAAAGTTATTTCCGAACCATTATTTCCCCCTCTGACTGTTCGTGACTCGTCTTATGAGTTGTCAACGTTGACCACAAATAGTGAAATTCTTTGGTCATGGTCAGTGACATATGCCTACTTTGGTTGGTCATTGTGCATGTTAGCCACACTGTGACGGTACTAATTGAAGGCCCTTGTACTTTCTAGTTGATAACTAGTATTCCCAAACCAATGTTTCCCCCTCTGACCATTTGTGGCTCGTATTATGAGTTGGTAACGTTGACGACACATAGTGAATTTCTTTGGTCATGGTCACTAAAATATGCCTACTTTGGATGGCCATTTTGCATGGCAGTCACACCGTGCCACTAAGTATTCAGTGTCTTTCTACTTGCTCGCCAATAACTATTATGTTCAAACCATCTTTTCCCCCTCTGACCATTTGTGACTTGTACTATGAGTTGTCAACGTTGACCACACATAGTGAAAACATCTGGTCATGTTCATGGTCAGTGACATATGCCTCCTTTGGTTGGTCATTGTGCATGATAGCCAACTGTGCCACTACTTATTGAAGGTCTTAGTACTTGCTAGTAGGAAACTAGTATTCCCAAACCATTGTTCCACCCTCTGACCATTTGTGACTCGTCTTATGAGTTATCAACGTTGTCCACACATAGTGAGTTTCTTTGGTCATGGTCAGTGACATATGCCTACTTTGGTTGGTCATAGTGCATGGCAGCCACACTGTGCCACTGCTTATTAAAGCTCTTTGTACGTGCTAGTGGATAACTAGTATTTCCAAACCATTGTTCCCCCTTTTGACCATTTGTGACTTGTTTTATGAGTTGTCAACATTGACAACATATAGTTAAATTCTTGGTCATGCTCAATGCCATATGCCTACATTTGTTAGTCATTGTGAATGGTAGTCACACCGCCCTACTTCTTATTGCAGGTCTTTGTACTTGCTAGTCGATAACCAGTATTCCCAGCCCAGTGTTTCCCCATCTGACCATTTGTGTCTCGTATTATGAGTCGCCAACGTTGACCACACATAGTGAATTTCTTTGGTTATGGTCAGTGACATATGCAAAGTTTGGTTGGTCATTGTGCATGGTAGCCACACCATACCACTACTTATTAAAGCTCTTTGTACTTGCTAGTCGATAACTAGTATTTTTAAACCATTTTTCCCCCATTTGACCATTTGTCACTCGTATTATGAGTTGTCAATGTTCACCACACATAGTGAAATTCTTTCGTCATGCCTAGTGACATATGCCTACTTTGGGTGGCCATTGTGCATGGTAGCTACGCCGTGCCACTACCTATTGAAGGTCTTTGTACTTGCTAGACAAAAAAAATTATTTCCAAACCTTTTTTCCCCTCTGATTGTTCGTGACTCGTCTTATGAGTTGTCAACGTTGACCACACATAGTGATATTCTTTGGTCATGGTCACTGACATATGCCTACTTTGGTTGGTCATTGTGCATGGTAGCCACACCATGCCACTACTAATAGAAGTTATTTGTACTTTCTAGTTAACAACTGGAAATCACAAACCATTGTTTTCCCTTCTGACCATTTGTG
Source organism: Penium margaritaceum (assembly GCA_023375785.1). NCBI lineage: Eukaryota > Viridiplantae > Streptophyta > Zygnematophyceae > Desmidiales > Peniaceae > Penium > Penium margaritaceum. Next base: position 12,498 of record SZWC01027376.1, on the reverse strand, counting down.
ACTCGTATTATGAGTTGTCAACGTTGACCACACATAGTGAAACTCTTTGGTCATGGTCAGTGAGATATGCCTACTTTGGTTGATCATTGTGCATGGTAGCCACACTGTGCCGGTACTAATTGAAGGTCTTTGTACTTGCTAGTTGATAACTAGTATTCCCAAACCATTGTTTCCCTCTCTGACCATTTGTGACTCGTATTATTCGTTTGTAACGTTGACAACACATAGTGAGTTTCTTTGGTCATGGTCACTGACATATGCCTACTTTGGATGGTCATTTTGCATGGCAGTCACACCCTGCCACCAAGTATTCAGTGTCTTTCTAGTTGCTAGCCGACAACTAGTATTTTCAAACCATTGTTTCTCGCTCTGACCATTTTTGACTTGTACTATGAGTTTTCAACGTTGACCACACATAGTGAGAATATCTGGTCTTGGTCAGTGACATATGCCTACTTTGGTTGGTCATTGTGCATGATAGCCACACCGTGCCACTGCTTATTGAAGGTCTTATTACTTGCTAGTAGGAAACTAGTGTTCCTAAACCATTGTTCCACCCTCTGACCATTAGTGACTTGTCTTATGAGTTATCAACATTGTCCACACATAGTGAGTTTCTTTGGTAATGGTCAGTGACATATGCCTACTTTGGTTGGTCATAGTGCATGGTAGCCACACCGTGCCACTACTTATTAAAGCTCTTTGTTCTTGCTAGTCGATAACTAGTATTTCCAAACCATTTTCCCCCCCTTTGACCATTTGTGACTCGTTTTATGAGTTTTCAGCATTGACAACATATTGTTAAATTCTTTGGTCATGGTCAGTGCCATATGCCTACTTTGGTAAGTCATTGTACATGGTAGCCACACCGCCCTACTTCTTATTGCAGGTCTTTGTACTTGCTAGTCGATAACCAGTATTCCCAGCCCAGGGTTTCCCAATCTGACCATTTGTGTCTCGTGTTATGAGTCGTCAACGTTGACCACACAGTGAATTTCTTCGGTTATGGTCAGTGACATATGCCAACTTTGGTTGGTCATTGTGCATTGTAGCCACACCGTGCAACTACTTATTGAAGGTTTTTGTACTTGCTAGTTGATAACCAGTACTTTCAAACCATTTTTTGCCCTTCTGATTATTTGTGAGTCGTATTATGATTTGTCAACGTCGACCACACATAGTGAAATTATTTGGTCATGGTCAGTGACATATGCCTACTTTGGTTGGTCATTGTGCATGGTAGCCACACTGTGCCACTACTTATTGAAGGTTTTCGTACTTTCTATTTGATAAATAGTATTTTCAAACCATTGTTTTTCCCTCTGACCATTTGTGACTCGTATTATGAGTTGGCAACGTTGACGACACATAGTGAATTTCTTTGGTCATGGTCACTGACATATGCCTACTTTGGATGGTCATTGTGCATGGTAGGCACACCGTGGCACTACGTATTCGGGGTATTTCTACTTGCTAGTCAATAACTAGTATTTTCAAACTATTGTTTCCCCCTCAGACCATTTGTGACTCGTAGGCATACCGTGTCACTACGTATTCCGGGTCTTTCTTCTTGCTAGTCGATGACTAATATTTTCAAAAAGTTATTTCCAAACCATTATTTCCCCCTCTGACTGTTTGTGACTCGTCTTATGAGTTATCAACGTTGACCACACATAGTGATATTCTTTGGTCATGGTCACTGACATATGCCTAATTTGGATGGTCATTATGCATGGTAGGCATACCGTGCCACTACGTATTCAGGGTCTTTCTACTTGCTAGTCGATAACTAATATTTACAGACTATTGTTTCCCCCTCAGACCATTTGTGACTTGTTCAACGTTGACCACACATAGTGAAACTATTTGGTCATGGTCAGTGACATATGCCTACTTTGGTTGGTCATTGTGCATGATAGCCATACTGTGCCACTTTTTATTGAAGGTCTTAGTACTTGCTAGTTGGAAACTAGTGTTGCTAAACCGTTTTTCCACCCTATAACCATTTGTGACTTGTCTGATGAGTTGTCAACATTGACCAGACATAGTGAGTTTCTTTGGTCATGTTCAGTGACATATGCCTACTTTGGTTTGTCATAATGCATCGTAGGGACACTGTGCCACTACCTATTAAAGCTCTTTGTTCTTGCTAGTTGATAACTAGTATTTCCAAACCATTGTTCTCCCCTTTGACCATTTTTAACTCGTCTTATGAGTCGTCAACGTTGACCACACATAGTGAAATTATTTTGTCATGGCTAGTGACATATGCCTACTTTGGGTGGTCATTGTGCATGGAAGCCACGCTGTGCCACTTCTTATTGAAGGTCTTTGTACTTGCTAGACAAAAAATCTTATTTCCAAAACATTATCTCACCCTCTGACCGTTTGTGACTCGTAGTATGAGGTGTTAACGTTGACCACACATAGTGATACTCTTTGGTCATGGTCACTGACATATGCCTGCTTTGGTTGGTCAGTGTGCATGGTAGCCATACCGAGCCACTACTAATTGAAGTTCTTTGTACTTGTTAGTTACCAACTGGTATTCCCAAACCAAATTTTCCCTTCTGACCATTTTTGACTCGTATAATGAGTTGTCAACGTTGAAAAGATATAGCTACATTATTTGGTCATGGTCAGTGCGATATGCCTGCTTTGGTTAGTCATTGTGCATGGTAGCCACACCGTGCTACTTCTTATAGAAGGTCTTTGTACTTGCTAATCGATAAGCAGTATTCCCAACCCAGTGTTTTGCCATCTGACCATTTGCGTCTCATTTTTGAGTCGTTAACATTGACCACACATTGTGAAATTGTTTCGTTATGGTCAGTGACATATGCCAACTTTGGTTGGTCATTGTGCATGGTAGCCACACCGTGCTACTACATATTGAAGGCCTTTGTACTTGCTTGTTGTTAACCAGTATTTTCTAACCATTGTTTGCCCCTCTGACTATTTTTGACTTGTATTACGATTTGGCAACGTTGACCACACATAGTGAAATTCATTGGTCATGGTCAGTGACATACGCCTGCTTTGGTTGGTCATTGTGCATGGTAGCCACACCGTGCCACTATTTATTGAAGGTCTTTGTACTGGCTAGTTGATGACTTGGATCCCAAAACCATTGTTTCCCCCTCTGAACATTTGTGCATTGTATTATGACTTGTCAACGTTGACCAAACATACTGAAATTCTTTGGTCATGGTCAGTGACATATGCCCACTTTGGTTGGTCATTGTGCATGGTAGCCACACTGCGCCGGTACTAATTGAAGGTCTTTGTACTTGCTAGATGATAGCTAGTATTCCCAAACCATTTTTTCCCCCTACGCCCATTTGTGACTCGTATTATGAGTTGGAAACGTTGACGACATGTAGTGAATGTCTTTTGTGAACGTCACTGACATATGCCTACTTTGGATGGCCATTGTGCATGGTAGTCAGACCGTGCCACTATGTATTCAGGGTATTTCTACTTGCTAGTCAATAACTAGTATTTTCAAACCATTGTTTCCCTCTCTGACCATTTGTGACACGTGTTATGAGTTATCAACGTTGCCCACACATAGTGAGTTTCTTTGGTCATGGTCAGTGACATATGCCTATTTTGGTTGGTCATAGTGCATGGTAGCCACACAAGGCCACTACTTATTGAAGCTCTTTATACTTTCTAGTCAATACCTAGTATTTCCAAACCATTGTTCCCCCCTTTGACCATTTGAGACTCGTATTATAAGTTGTCAACGTTGACCACACATAGTGAAATTCTTTGGTCATGGCTAGTGACATATGCCTTCTATGGGTGGTCATTGTGCATGGAAGCCATGCCGTACCACTACTTATTGAAGGTATTTGTACTTGCTAGAGAATATTTCCAAACCATTTTTCCCCGTCCCACCATTTGTGACTCGTATCATGAGCTGTCCATGTTGACCACACATAGTGATATTCTTTGGTCATGGTCATTGACATTTGCCTACTTTGGTTCGTCATTGTGCACGGTGGGCACACTGTGCCACTGCTCCTTGAAGTTCTTTGTATTTGCTAGTTAATAACTGGTAATTCCAAACCATTGTTTCCCCTTCTGACCATTTTTGACTCGTATTATGAGTTGTCAACGTTGACAACATATAGGTGAATTCTTTGGTCATGGTCAGTGCCATATGCCTACATTGGTTTGTCGTTGTGCATGATAGCCACACCGTGCTACTTATTATTGATGGTGTTTGTACTTGCTAGTCAATAACCAGTATCCCCAACCCAGTGTTTCCCCATCTGACCATTTGTGTCTTGTATCATGAGTCATCAACGTTGACCACACATAGTGAAATTCTTTGGTTATGGTCAGTGACATATGCCATCTTTGGTTGGTCACTGTGCATGGTAGTCGCACCATACTACAACGTGCTACTTGATATTCAGTATTTTCCAACCATTATTTGCCCCTCGGACTATTTGTGACTCGTATTATGATTTGGCAACGTTGAACACACATAGTGTCATTCTTTGGTCATGGTCAGTGACATGTGCCTGCTTTTGTTCGTCATTGTGCATGGTAGCCACACGGTGCCACTATGCATTGAGAATCCTTGTAATGGCTAGTCAATGACTTGTATTCCTAAACCATTGTTTCTTCCTTTGACCATTTGTTACTCGTATTATGAGTTGTTTATGTTGACCACACACATTGAAGTTATTTGGTCATAGTGAGTGACATATTCCTCCATTGGTTTGTCATTGTGCGTGGTAGCCACACCGTGCCACTACTTATTGAAGGTATTTGCACTGGCTAGTTGATGACTTGTATTCCAAAACCATTTTTTTCCCTTTCTGACCATTTGTGACACGGATAATGATTTGTCAGCGTTGACCACACATAGTGAAATTCTTTGGTCGTGGTCAGTGATGTATGCCTACATTGGTTGTTCATTGTGCATGGTAGCCACACTGTGCCAATACAAATTGATGGTATTTGAAATTGCTAGTTGATAACTAGTATTCCCAAACCATGTTTTCCCCCTCTTACCATTTGTGACTCGTATTATGAGCTGGCAACGTTGAAGACACATAGTGAATTTTTTTCTTCATGGTCACTGACTTATGCCTACTTTGGATGGTCATTGTGCAAGGTAGTCACACTGTGCCACTACATATTCAGGGTCTATATAATTGCTAGTTGATAACTAGTATTTCAAAACCTTTGTTTCTCCCTCTGACCATTTGTGACTTGTACTTTGAGTGTTCAACGTTGACCACACACAGTGAAGTTTTTTGGTCATGGTCAGCAACATATGCCTACTTTGGTTGGTCATTGTGCATGATAGCCACAAAGTGCTGCTACTTAATTAAGCTCTTTGTACTTGCTAGTCCATAACTGGTATTTCCAAACCATTGTTTCCCCCTTTGACCATTTGTGAATCGTATTATCAGTTGTCAATGTTGACCACACATAGTGAAATTCTTTGGTCACTGCTAGTGACATATGCCTACTTTGGATGGTCATTGTGCATGGTAGCCACGCCGTGCCACTACTTATTGAAGGTATTTGTACTTGATAGACAAAAAATATTATTTCTAAACCATTATTGCCCCCACTGACCGTATGTGACTCGTAGTATGTGTTAACGTTGACCACACATGGTGATATTCTTTGGTCATTGTCACTACCATATGCCTACTTTGGGTTGTCATTGTGAATGGTAGCCACACCGTGCCACTACTAATTAAAGTTCTTTGTAATTGCTAGTTATCAACTGGTATTCCCAAACCATTGTTTCCCCTTCTGACCATTTGTGACTCGTATGATGAGTTGTCAATGTTGACAACATATAGTTAAATTCTTTGGTCATGGTCAGTGCCATATGCCTACTTTGTTTAGTCATTGTGCATGGTAGCTACACGGTGCTACTTCTTATTGAAGTTCCTTGTAGTTGCCAGTCGATAACCAGTATTCCCAACCCAGTGTTTCCCCATCTGACCATTTGTGTCTCGTATTATGAGTCGTCAATGTTGACCACACATAGTGAAATTCTTTGGTTATGGTCAGTGACATATGCCAACTTTGGTTGGTCATTGTGCATGGTAGCCACACCCTGCTACTACTCATTGAAGATCTTTGTAATTTCTATTTGATAACCAGTATTTTCCAACCATTGTTTGCCCCTCTGACTATTCGTGACTCGTATTATGATTTGGCAATGTTGACCACAAAGTGAAATTCTTTGGTCATGGTCAGTGACATATGCTTGCTTTGGTTGGTCATTGTGCATGGTAGCCACACCGTGCCACAACCTATTGAAGGTCTCTGTACTGGCTAGTCAATGACTTGTATTCCAAAACCATTATTTCCCCCTCTGACCATTTGTGATTGGTTTTATGAGTTGGCAACATTGACCACACATTGTGAAACTATTTGGTCATGGTGAGTGACATATGCCTACATTGGTTGGTCATTATGCGTGGAAGCCACACCGTGCCACTACGTATGGAAGGTCTTTGTACTGGCTAGTTGATGACTTGTATTCCAAAACCATTGTATCTCCCTTTTGACCATTTGTGACATGTATTATGATTTGTCAACGTTGACCACACATAGTGAAATTATTTGGTCATGGTCAGTGACATATGCCTACTTTGGTTGGTCATTGTGCATGGTAGCCACAATGTGCCACTACTAATTGGAGGTATTTGTTCTTGCTAGTTCATAACTAGTATTCCCAAACCATTGTTTCCCCCTCTGATCATTTGTGACTTGTATTATGAGTTGGCACCGTTGACGACACATAGTGAATTTCTTTGGTCATGGTCACTGACATATGCCTTCTTTGGATGGTCATTGTACATGGTAGTCACCGTGCCACAACCTATTCAGGATCTTTCTACTTGCTAGTCAATAACTAGTATTTCTAAACCATTGTTCCCCCCTCTGACCATTTGTGACTTGTACTATGAGTTGTCAACGTTGACCACACATAGTGAAACTATCTGGTCATGGTCACTGACATATGCCTTCTTTGGTTGGTCATTGTGCATGATAGCCACACCGTGCCACTAGTTTTTAAAGCTCTTTGTACTTGCTAGTCAATAACTAGTATTTCCAAACCATTGTTCCCCCCTCTGACGATTTTTGACTCGAATTATGAGTTGTCAACGTTGACCACACATAGTGAAATGTTTTGGTCATATTTAGTGACATATGCCTACTTTGGGTGGTCATTGTGCATGGTAGCCACGCCGTGCCACTCGTTCTTGAAGGTCTTTGTTCTTGCTAGATGAAAATCAATATTTCCAAACCATTGTTTCCCCCTCTGACTATTTGTGACTCGCATTACGAGTTGTCAAAGTTGACCACACATATTGATGTTCTTTGGTCATGGTCACTGGCATATGCATACTTTGGTTCGTCATTATGCATGATAGCCACACCGCTCCACTACTCATCAAAGTTCTTTGTGCTTCCTAGTTAATAACTGGTATGCCCACCCCATTGTTTCCCCTTCTAACCAATTATGACTCGTACTATGAGTTGTCAACGTTGACAACATATGATTGAATTCTTTGGTCATGGTTAGTGCCATATACCTACTTTGGTGAGTCATCGTGCATGGTAGCCACACCATGCTACTTCGTATTGAAGGTCTTTGTACTTTCTAGCCAATAACCAGTATTTCCAACCCAGTGTTTCCCCATCTGACCGTTTGTGTCTCGTATAACAAGTCGTCAACGTTGACCACACATAGTGAAATTCTTTGTTTATGGTCAGTGATATATGCCAACTTTGGTTGCTCATTGTGCATGGTAGCCACACCGTGCTACTACTTATTGAAGGTCTTTGTACTTGCTAGTTGATAACCAGTATTTTACAGCCATTCTTTGTATCTGTGACTATTTGTGACTCGTATTATGATACGGCAACGTTGACCACACATAGTGAAATTCTTTAGTCATGGTCAGTGAAATATGCCTGCTTTGGTTGGTTATTGTGCATGGTAGCAACACTGTGCCACTACTAATTGAAGGTCTTTGTACTTGCTAGTTGATAACTAGAATTCCCAAACCATTCTTTCCCCCTCTGACCATTTGTGACTCGGATTATGAGTTTGCAACATTGACGACACATAGTGAATTTCTTTGGTCATGGTCACTGACATATGCCTACTTTGGATGGTCATTGTGCATGGTAGTCACACCGTATCACAGCGTGATCAGGGTCTGTCTACTTGCTAGTCAATAACTAGTATTTCTAAAACATTGTTTTACCCTCTGATAATTTGTGACTTATACTATGAGTTGTCAACCTTGACCACACATAGTGAAATGTTTTGGTCATTGTCAGTGACAAATGCCTACTTTGGTTGGTCATTGTGCATGATAGCCACACCGTGCCACTACTTCTTGAAGGTGTTAGTACTTGCTAGTCAAAAACTAGTGTTCCTAAACCATTGTCCCACCCTCTAACCATTTGTGACTCGTCTTATGAGTTATCAACGTTGACCACACATAGTGAGTTTCTTTGGTCATGGTTAGTGACATATGCCTTTTTTAGTTGATAACAGTGCATGGTAGCCGCACCGTGCCCCTACATATTAAAGCTCTTTGTACTTGCTAGTCGATAGCTAGTATTTCCAAACCATTTTTCCACCCTCTCACCATTTGTGACTCGTATTATGAGTTTTCAATGTTGACCACACATAGTGATATTCTTTGGTCATGGTTACTTGCATATGCCTTTTTGAAGGTCTTTGTACTTGCTAGTCAATAACCTGTATTTCCATCCCAATGTTTCCCCATCTGACCATTTGTGTCTCGCATTATGAGTCGTCAACGTTCATCACACATAGTGAAATTCTTTGGTTATTGTCAGTAACATATGCCAACTTTGGTTGGTCATTGTGCATGGTAGCAACACTGTGCTACTGTTTTTTGAAGGTATTTGTACCTGCTAGTTGATAACCAATATTTTCCAACCATTGTTTGCCCCTCTAACTACTTATGACTTATGTTATGATTTGGAAACGTTGACCACACATAGTCAAACTCTTTGGTCATGGTCAGTGACATATGTGTGCTTTGGTTAGTCATCGTGCATGGTAGCCACACCGTGCCACTACTATGTGTGGTCAACGTTGACAACTCATAATACGAGTCACAAACGGTCCGAGGGGGAAACAATGGTTTGGAAATAACATCTTTTGTCTAGTAAGTACAAAGACCTTCAATAAGTAGTGGCACAACATGGCTGCCATGCACAATGACCACCCAAAGTAGGCATGTCACTAGCCGTGACCAACGAATTTCACTATGTGTGGTTAACGTTGACAGCTCAAAATACGTGTCACAAATGGTCAAAGGGGGGAACAATGGTTTGGAAATACTAGTTATCAACTAGCAAGTACAAAGACCTTCAAAACGTAGTGGCACGGTGCGGCTACCATGCACTATGAGCATCCAAAGTAGGTATATGTCACTGACCATGACCAAAGAAACTCACTATGTGTGGTCAACGTTGATAACCCATAAGACGAGTCACAAATGGTCAGAGGGTGGAACAATGGTTAAGGAACACTAGTTTCCGACTAGAAAGTACTAAGACTTTCAATAAGTAGTGGCACGGTGTGGCTATCATGCATAATGACCAACCAAAGTAGGCATATGTTTCTGACCATGACCAAATAATTTCACTATGCGTGGTCAACGTTGACAACTCATAGTACCAGTCACAAATGGTCAGAGGGGGAAACAATGGTTTGGAAGTACTAGCTATCGACTAGCAAGTAGAAACACCCTGAATATGTAGTGGCACGGTGTGACTACCATGCACAATGACCATCCAAGATAGGCATATGTCAGTGACCATGACCAAAGAAAATCACTATGTGTCATCAACGTTGCCAACTCATAATACGAGTCACAAATGGTCAAAGAGGGAGACAATGGTTTGGAAATACTAGTTATCAACTAGCAAGTATAAAGACCTTCAATTAATAGTGGCATATTGTGGCTACAATGTACAATGGCCAACCAAAGTAGGCATATGTCACTGACCATTACCATGAATTTTCACTATGTGTGGTCAACGTTGACGAATCATAATACGTGTCACAAATGGTCAGAAGGGGGAAACAATGGTTTTGGAATACAAGTCATCGACTAGCCAGTACAAAGACCTTCAATAATTAGTGGCACGGTGTGGCTACCACGCACAATGACCAACCAATGTAGGCATATGTCACTAACCATGAGCAAAAAAATTCACAATGTGTGGTCAACGTTGACAACTCATAATACGAGTCAGAAGTGGTCAGAGGGGGAAACAATGGTGTTGTTATACAAGTCATGGACTAGCCAGTACAAAGACCTTCAACAAGTAGTGGCACGGTGTGGCTACCATGAACAATGACCAACCAAAGTTGGCATATGTCACTGACCATTACCAAAGAATTTCACTATGTGTGGTCAACATTGAGGACTCATAATACTGGACACAAATGGTCAGATGGGGAAACACTAGGTCGTGAATACTGGTTATTGACTAGCAAATACAAAGACCTTCAATAACAAGTAGCACGGTGTGGCTACCATGCACAATGAATAACCAAAGTAGGCATATGGCACTGACCATGACCAAAGGATTCAGCTACATGTTGTCAACGTTGACAACTCACAATACGAGTCAAAAATGGTCCGAATAAGGAAACAATGGTTTGGGAATACCAGTTATTAACTAGCAAGTATAAAAAACTTCAATTATTAGTGGTACGGTGTGGCTACCATGCACAATGACCAACCAAAGTTGGCATATATCGGTGACCATGACCAAAGAATGTATCTGTGTGTGTTCAACGTTTACAACTCATAACATGAGTCACAAATGGTCAAAGGGGAGAACAATGGTTTGGAAATACTAGCAATTAACTAGCAAGTACAAAGAGCTTTAATGAGTAGTGGCATGGTCTGGCTACCATGCACAATGATCAACCAAAGTAGGCATATGTCACTGATCATGACCAAAGAAACTCCCTATGTGTGGTCAACGTTGATAAATCATAGGACAAGTCACAAATGGTCAGTGGGTAGAACAATGGTTTAGGAACACTAGTTTCCAACAAGCAAGTACTAAGACCTTCAATAAGTAGTGGCATGGTGTGGCTATCATGCACAATGACCAACCAAAGTAGGCATATGTCACTGACCATGACCAAATGATTTCACTATGTGTGGTCCACATTGACAACACATAGTACAAGTCACAAGTCGTCAGAGGGGGAAACAATGGTTTGGAAATACTAGTTATCGACTAGCAAGTAGAAAGACCCTGAATACGTAGTGGAAAGGTTTGACTACCATGCACACTGACCATCCAAAATAGGCATATGTCAGTGACCATGAGCAAAGAAATTCACTATGTGTCGTTAACGGCTCCAACTCGTTATACGAGTCACAAATGGTCAGAGGGGCAAACAATGGTTTGGGAATACTAGTTATCAACTAGCAAGTACAAAGACCTTATATTTGTAGTGGCACGGTGTGACTACCATGCACAACGGAAAACCAAAGTAGGCATTTGTCACTGACCATGACCAAAGAATTTCACTATGTGTGGTGAACGTTGACAAATCATAACATGTGTCACAAACGGTCAGAATGGGGAAACAATGGTTTGGAGTACAATTCCTCAATTAGTAGTGGCACGGTGTGGCTACCATGCACAATGACCAACCAAAGTAGGCATATGTCAGTGACCATGACCAAAGTATATCATTATGTGTGGTCAACGCTGAAAACTCATAATATGAGTCACAAACGGTCAGAGGGGGAAGTAATGGTTTGGAAATGTTTTTTTTTGTCTGGCAAGTACAAAGACCTTCAATAAGTAGTGGCACGGCGTGGCTACTATGCACAATGACCACCCAATGTAGGAATATATCAGTATCCATGACCAAAGAATTCACTATGTGTGATCAACGTTGACAACTCATAATACGCGTTGCAAATAGTCAGAGGGGCAAACAACGGTTTGAAAATACTGGTTTTCAACTAGCAAGTACAAATACCTTCAATAAGTAGTAGCACGGTGTGGTTACCATGCACACTGACCAACCAAAGTAGGCATATGTCACTGACCATAAAAGAAGAATTGCACTATGTGTGGTCAACGTTGACGACTCAAAATACAAGACACAAATAGTCTGATGGGGAAACAATGGGGTGGGAATTCCGGTTATCGACTAGCAAGTACAAAGACCTTCAATAAGAAGTGGCATGGTGTGGCTACCATGAATGATGATCAACCAAAGTAGGCATATGGCACTGACAATGACCTAAGAATTTTACTATATGTTGTCAAAGTTGACAACTCATAACACGAGTCACAGATGGCCACAAGGGGAGAAAACGGTTTGGGTACACCAGTTATTAACTAGCAAGTACAAAGTCCTTCAATTAGTAGTGGCATGGTATGGCTACCATCTACAATGACCAACCAAAGAAGGCA
>SZWC01027375.1:19612-30300 GCA_023375785.1 Penium margaritaceum | reverse complement strand
CCGCCGGCCGGCCGGTAGCCAGCGGGTGGCTGGCCACCGGCCAGCCCTCGCGATAGCGAGGGGTGGCTTGCAGCCACCCCCTCGCTATCGCGAGGTGGGAGGGCCGAACTGGCCCTCCCGCTACACAGACATAATCTAGAAAAAACTCATCACGACTTAAACGCGTGTTGTCCAAACAGGCACCTGCCTTTGTCTTACTTTTTGCTTGTTGGTTTGCATAGGTGTGTAGTGCTTACAGTGTTTCACGTATGCATTTCCATTTCAAAAGTCTCATCTTGTATACCTCCTCGAAGTATCGTGACAAACACCTATTGTTACGTCCCTGACGTACACAACCCCATAAACTCTGCTAGTGGCCATGACTGTTCTTCCATTCATGGACCACCACGGAACTACCTCAATATTTTTACGGTGATCGACCAAGGCCATATTTTCCACCTGCCCCGATCTTTGGTGCTACACACTGGAAGGCTCGGTTAACTTCGACCACTGTCCAGAATGGTCGGAAGAAGTATCATGACCCATATGGCTCTGTTCAAATTGTCCGGTCGACTTCTTCATGGTCCTCAATCTTTATAAAACCGCGCCACGCCATTCTTGAAGCCCCCGACTACTCGATGGTGCTTCTCAAGGTTGCTACTCGCGGCACGACCTCGCACGTGCCACTTGACTCAAGGACATATGCCTCATTCTCATTCCTGACATCGTATATACGTGCTTGACTCAACTGGCACTTGTCGTTGAAGAACACTTACTGCTCAATACAAGTTTTGTACTTGTCCCAAATCCTTGAATTGTCTTTCATCCCACACCTTATCCCTGTGGAAAACCCATGTTTTGATCGGCGTAACAATTGGCATTAGAGCGAAGTGGCATCAGAGGGGCAACTGACACATGAACTACGTGGTAATAACCTCGCACGTGTCTTGAGAACATCTCTACCTTTTGGAATATCACATACTTTGTGAAGACAGCGGTGAACGGAGCAAGCACAAGCGGCAGCGAACAGCAGTCATCATGGAACACTTCGGTGATAGATGATCAACAGCACACAAAAATCAACTCTCTTTAGATGAACCAGACAGCAGAGGCAAACTTCATGGAAAATGGCACTACACTGACAAACCCGACGGACAACCCAATGAAGGACCCCTTGAGCCCGGCAAACCCTTCACCCTAGCTGCTGCCCGATGGGTCGACACTGGCACAATGGGAGGCACCGACCGGCAAGCTCGAACAAATGAAGAGTGGTACCAGAAATTCCCGGGACTCAAGAACCTCAATATCCACTTGCTCCAACAACTCAACGCGGTGATAGAGAGGCTTCGTATTTCTTGTACGATCAAAGCTACACTCGCCAAAAGAACTCTTCAACTCTCAAGCGAACCCTAAATTTGACCAACAAGTCCTAAGTACGCAAATTTCCTCGCGGTCATGCTTTTGCGTGGCACGAATTTGGGGTAATGGTTCTGTCTAAATGCAATCCACTATCAATAGAAGGACTGTGGAGCAAAATCAACGGCTCATGCAATTCCTCACACGTCATTGAAAGATCAATCTAAGGTGGCATGACTCTCTCGTGCCACCAGAAACATGGGGCAATTTTGTGCACCCTCACTCAATTTAAGAAGCTGAACAAGACGTTTAATGCATAGTACATACTCCGATGCCTCCATTAGCATTCCAGCCTGTCGTAGAATACATGACATGCAATTTTATCATGCTAAGTGTCCTTGCAGGGAAAGTCCATCGATGGAAAATGACATGTCCGTGGACTTCGCGAGCCACTCCGAATGGATATCAAAGGGATGCACGACATAACGGTCTAGATAACTTTTCTAATGAGAGACCACAAAGAAATCCTCGTGTGAGATTTCCTATACAAGCACAATCTGCGGGTGGATTAGAGTGTCTTTTTTTTCTTCGCCAACATAATTGGCAGAAAATGACACATACCTCTAGTCGAGTGGCCCGCGACGCAATGAAGGAAGTAATGGCAGTCATTAAATCCCATCCGATATCTCTGGACATGGCCAATGAGTACCTGGTTGGTCCACGCGGTGGCACAAGAAGGGGAAGAAACCACCGTTGCCGAGGCGACGACGTCGGCCTCAACACCCGAGGAGATTGTAGCAATACCAAAGGTCTGCAACACCGATCGAGGAGTTTGAATGGGTTTTTTTGGATGAACTATCCTGAAAGCTACCTACGTAGTAAAGCATCGACCATTAAATAGACCTAAAATAGGACAGCAAACTGACAATGGAGAGACCTATCACATGAACGGTCATGAGTTGATCAGGCTGAAAAAGCAGCTAAACAAGATGTTCGGTCGGAGATTCATTAGACCTTCCACATCGCTATACGCGTCATCTGTGCATTTTATGATAAATAATTTCAGATAAATTTGGATGCGTGTGGGCTGCCAAGCATTGAATGACATCGCGATCAAGAATAGATATCATTGTGTGCAAGCACACGTATGCTTTGAACGACTCCGTGGGGCCCATATTTCAGTAGAGTTGAGCTATACAGCATTTACCATGAGCTCTGCATCTCTAATAAGGATGACAAGAGTAGATAATTCTACACTAGATACGGGTACTTTGAGTTCACGGTCATGTCGCTTGGACTCACAGGAACCCGTGCAATATTTATGGCGGCGACGAACATGCTTTTCCCGTACCTTGACAAATTTGTCTTTGTGTATCTTGACAGCATCCTGGTGTACATTCGCACCCGAGAGGAGAACACTGGACGTCTTAAAAACATTATCAAATTAATCCAAGGAGAAATATTTTTTTAAGTGTGACTTGAGCTGCCATTGAATCTAAGTTCATGGGCCACGTCATTGGTGGTGGACGGATCACCGTGGACCCAAAGAAGGTGGAGGAAATCACTGATTGAGCGATATCCACATATGTTTGGGATGCCCAAGTATTTTTAGGATCCTATAACTACTACCGTCAACTTGTAAAGGACTTTGCCTGAGTGTTAGTACCTGTCTTCGATCTCATCCGAATAAACCATTGAGTGGAACTGGGGATACCGCAGATAAAAAGTGCTCCACCCTTTGAAGAGCGACGTGACCTCAACAATAGCCTTATGAATAAGGGATCAAAAGGTGGGCTACATCATGGCCACCGATGCGTCCAATGAAGCCACAAGAGACGTTCTACTCCAAGGCAACGGTCATGGAGAACAACTGATTGCATATATGTCAAGAAATATAAGTGGGTTGGAGCCCAACTACGTTCTGCATGAAAAAGAAGTGCTCGCGATTGTTTATGCATTCGAGACATGATGGTAGTGCATGGAATGTTGATGATGCATCATCCGTACCGAAAATCATGCCCCATGCAATCTTACGACTTTACCAGATACGAGTTGTAGAAATCTCTATGGATGGAGCTCCTTGAGTCCAACTTTGACTACATCGCGGGGTCCCGGCCTGGAAAAGCTAATTTGGCCGATGCTCTAAGTCGGTGGCCATACTTAATGGCCGAGATCAACGCGTTGCTTGAGAAGTAAGACCAGTACCTCGTGAGATTGTTTGCAAATGGTTACGGCCAAACCAAGTGTTGGTTCGATAACCTCTTATGGCAACCACGATTCACTCGCAAAGTTGTCGTTCCTCCAAACGAGGAGCAAATGCTATTGGAGGAATGCCGCGACACCGATCCATGTGGACATTTTGGCGATAATAAGGCGACAAAGAAGTTGGCAAGATACTAGTGGTGGGACAAAATGCAGACTGACGTGTTGACTCCCAGCAAATTGTGTGACACCTATCATATACAAGAATCTCATCTCACGAGGCCACCAATAGTACACTCACCATCACTTGTTTTAATAGAGCCATGAGTTGACATCAACGTGGGTTCCATAATGGGATTGCTGACCACCCTTGGGGGCTACTACGCCATCATTGTGGTGGTGGACAAAATTTTAGAAATTTCGCAGTTCATCCCAACGACGAGCACCATCGTCGTAAGAGGAACAACACGGCTATTTCTAAACCAAAACGTACGGTTGCATGGCGTGCGACATACCATCGTGAGCAACAGAGACAATCGCTTCACTAGTCATTTTTGGCGCGAACTGATGACGCGTTACACGAGTCGGATCTAACTATCAATGGTGTTCTATCTTCAAACGAGCAGGAAAATAGGGCGGACCAATCAAGAACATGTGAGCCACATGGCACCGATTGGAAAGCCAGATTGCTGGTTGCTACAACACGGGTTGTCGGCGTGGATGTCGAAATTGGTGATTGCTCACCGAATATCTTGCATGAGGCCGGCACTATAGGAGTAGCACGGTTCGTCGGGGATGAGGCCACTGGCAGCGATGATTTTGCCAAAACATTGGGTGTACTCCGTCATGCCGGACTGCTCGTGTGAACGTTGGAGTGGGTACTGTGTGCCAGACTCCATGTCCAGCTTCCCAAAGCAAGCGAGTGTAGTGCACGCAAAGTCGCTCCTTGTTTCCGGTGGCTTGAGGGGTTCGTGCCACGTCGAAATGGTCCGCTTAAGAAGTATTACACCTACATTCAATGACGTGACAGAGGCCGAGTAAGCCATGGAACCAGCCTCGCCGGTTCTTGCTGCTGTTGGATGGCTTTATATCGGACCTCCAACTCAAAGTCATGCCACACGAAAACGAGGCCGTGAGGTGAGTTTCCATTTTATTGTTGTAGACCCGACCAGAGGTGAATTACGCCTCCAAACTTCTCAGCCACGTCCCGACCGTCAATCCCTTGGAGACCGAACGGTGCAGAGAGTACTGCTCGAATATGGAGTTCACTTTATAGTTGCAAAATTATCCCGGTGAGTACTACCTCGCGCGCAGGAGAGTTTCACACCTCATCCATCGCCGTGTCGATTTGTTGGAGCCGATGGGTATTGAGGCCCTCTAGACTCGACCACTTCACCCATGCGGGTTTGTTGGCCGGTGCATCCCACCGTATTAGCTGTTGCCTCGGCGGGCAATGGCAGTGGCGAGGGGTTTGTTGAGCCCGAGGGGTCTGTCACCGGGTTCGTTGGTTCGTTGGCCGTTGGGTTCGTTGGTACCATGTCTTTCACCGCAAAGGTTGCTCCATTGCTTGATTCGCCTGAAAATCGTCGTTCCTCGCATGCCGTTGAGCCTCCATCGCAATAGTCTTCGCCGGTTACCGATGGTCGTAGTCAGGTGCACTCTCTCCCTTCACCGTTGTCGTTGCGAAGTCCGCGAGCTTCCTAATAGTGGAGACGCGTCGAAGACTCGTACGAGGTTGTAACTATGTAGTCAATATGTCGGTTGCCCCTCCAGTGTCGTTGCACACTCATACGAAGTGTTATGCCGAGGGGAATGTAGGTGGTTCACAGGGATGTGCGGGACAAAAGAAGGTTCGTGGAGTTTGGAAAAATGGGTTTTTAACGAAGTAGTTAGTGTACCTCGATGACAAGGGTCGAGTGAGCCGAGCACATATATACAATGCCAAGAATACGAGTGGGGCGTATGTATGGTCCTTGGCACTCGGACCATAGCGACGCGTGCGAGGTCGCGACGCGAGTGGCTAATTGGAGAAGCTCCATCGAGAAGTCGGTGGACTTTGAGAATATCAAGGTGCGCTTTCATGAAAGTCTAGAGCCGTTGAGAATTCGACTGAACCATGTTAAAAAATGATATATTTGGCGAAACGTCAGTCGAAATTTATAGAAGGTGGTCGAAGTTGTACAAAACCTTCCCGAAGGCAAAACTAGGGGTCGGGACAGTTGGCCAAAGTGCCCTCGACTGAACAGAGTAAGATTGTCCAGGTTGACGCGTATTGGGCCACAAAAATTACGAGAAAAAGATGAAGAGCGGATTTTAGGGACTTGTGCACGTCAGGGATGTGACATAAGTTGCCCCCATTTTTAAACTCTTTGTCATGTCACCCTCATAATCTAATTTATGGCCAATTTCAACTTATTAATGTGGAATATTTAGCTATTATTCGTTGAAAACCGGGGCAAGAAAGTAAAAATTCGTCATTAAGGCTGGGAAGCCCGGAGATAATGGTATGAAGAAGCAAAATAGGGGATACCTGGATATAACCCTCAGAATGGAGGCTAACTGAAGATGGGTCTGCGAGAATGGTGGCAACTTAGAAGTGCGCACGAGCACATTACCCCGAAAGAAATCAGTACACGACAAAATCGGCGCACAGTTAAAAGGCAACAAGGTTACTATGAATCAAAACGGAGCTGACTAAAATGATGCAACCCGAAAATATTGATTGATTCACGAATGGTGATACGCTGATTCAACTATGGGAGATGTCGATGTTTTCGATGCATTCGCTTCTGCTGAAGGGCAACCATTCACTTGATCGTTTCCAGGAGAGCCGTCTGGCGTCGCCTGACCAGGCTGACAAGGCAGTAGCAAGAGCGATTCGTGATTGGTTTATCGAGTCGGTTTTGCATTTCTCAGCAACTTCGCACTCGTGGCATGTGCTATGTCAGCAGTCGCGTCAGTTCCTCAGACCCTCTTCACTGCCATGTAGGCGTGAGCCATGTCACGCAATGGTACCCCTCCTGCTGCTCCGCTTGCGGGGCATCTGACGAAACGGCAGAGCAGCCCAGCCGAGCCAGCGGCTGGTAGAGTCGCGCACGACCGAGGAATGGCAAGGGACGGGCCATGCCGTCCACCGATTGTTCCGTCTCCAGAGTCGGTGGACGAACACCCCCGGACAGGTCCGCGAGGACCATTTCATCATGTCAACTCGATTCGATCCAGTCAACGACAGTGTCCTGTGAGGTCCGGAAAGCAGACATGACTCTTCCCGATGTCGCCCTCCCCCACACCCTGAATCCGTCGTTTGATGTGCGGAACTCGGCTTCATTCGAGCCGCGTAGACGCGCCGGGCTGGTCGCGATCTTAACGTTGGTTTGTTGCCACTCTGCCCGTCGCGTCGCGTCGGCCCGTCGCCTCCTCAACTCGCGCAAGGGAGTACGTTCGACGCATCTCGATCCCCTTCCAACCACGAGGAAGACCGGAGGCGGAAACGCTTCCATCCCTTGTTTGCCGCGGGCAGCAGGGCCTAGCGAACCGCGTCGTCATCTCAAGCGCGCACTAGCGGGGCTAGCCCAGCATAAGGTCCACGACAAACCAGTGGGCGAAGCACAGTGGCATGTGCTATTGAGTGCACAAGATTGAACATCACATTTGGGGAAAACTAGAGAGTTCTGTGGCCAAACCAACCGAGGCAGGAGCAGCTCCCGTACGGGATTGCGATCCGTTTCGCCGTGCAACGTTGGGTCCCAACTTCGCGACCCCAAGCGTAGAGCAGCATCAGTCACGCCATGGACGTCCGCAGTCCTCTCCTCGCTCTCCTTGCAATTGCTTTCACCGCTTCGGCTGTGGCTCCTGCTGTATGGGCACGCACAATCGTGGTGGGCGACGCGAGCAGCCCAACGAACTCGTGGACGCACCTCTACGACTACACCGACTGGGACGTCAACAACCCGCTCTACCCTGGCGATGTACTAGGTACCTATCCCCCTCCCACAGATTTGCAGCAGTCTTGCGACCCGTGGCACCCTGCCTTCTTAGTACTGCACACACAAGACAATTGCCATTCCCTGCTACATGGAACGAGGGGGTCAGATGGGAGTGACCGTCACTCAGTGACGTCAAGGCGTGGAAAGGAGCCAAAGGAAAAGTGCTAGCCACTCGCGTCGCGAGCGTCCGCGGGCCGCTGATGCTTGCGGATGGATGAGAAGCTACAGCACATTCCCAAGTTGGCCCCGAGCAGAGAGGCTTGCGAATTGCGATGGGACGTGGATCATGGGACGCACACACCCTGACGCGGTCATCCCGTTTTGCCACCCCTCCTTTCCTGGGTCCCAAGACGAATGGTTTTATTGTTTCCAAACGCTTTGCCAAGAATTGAAAGAGAAGACAAAACCAGGGACCTCCACTCTTGGGCTTCAGCGGAATTGAGCTAAACAGGAGAAGGGTTGTATTTGCCTCTCATTTGCATTTTCATGCGGAGTCTGCCCACACATTTCTAGCGATGGCGCCACAGGCCCCTGTGGTGGCAATCTCTGCAAAAGGAAAACGCCGGCCGAAGTGCTCAGCACAATCTTCAGTTCCCCCCCTCCCGCCCTCCTATTTTCTCCCCTCCTCTGTTCAGACAATGAACACGAGGGAGAGGAGGAGGAGAGAAATGGCCTTCGGAGGCGCCTTTCTATCAGCGGGCCGCAGACTGCGGCCCGCACCGCATCGCTCTGTATGGCATTGCATTGCATCGTGCCCCATGATATCGCCTCGCACCTTCAAGTACCGCGTCGCACCCTAAAGTATCACGTCGCTCTCCCTGTGTGCAGTGTTTCGGTACCCCGCCCCGCTTCACAACGTTGTGGAGGTGGCGGACCGCGCGGCGTGGGACAACTGCGACATGAGCGGCGCGAGCGTGCTGTCCGACGAGGTTAGCGGCGTGCCGCCCGGCTTCACCCTCACCGTGGACGACGGCGCGCCGCGGTACATCGTGGACGGCAAGTTCGGCCACTGCGAACTCGGCCAGAAGGTGCGTTAGTGCCTGCGGTCGCGTGCTTACGAGCGATTGAGTGGGCGTCTGAGCGAGTGGCAGACGTGGCGCCGTGCGCGATTGCGTGATTTGTGCATGCGGCTGCTCGTGCGTGCAAGCACGTGATCGGGCGGGCAGGATGGGAGACTGAGGCTGGCTCTGGACGAAGGCTCTCCGGGGGATGAGGTTGGGGGGAATGGAGGCGGACCTCACGGCGGCGAGCGCTGTGGGGGGAGCGGGAGGAGGCAAGGATGGGAGTCTCATGGGAGAGAATTGACGGGTGGAGGGAGGGGATGGGGAAAAGGGAGAGAAGATCGGAGCACAATCACGTCGATCCGCTGGCTAATGAATGTCCGCGTTACTTTCTGTGTCTGTGTCTGCGTGTGGGTGCGGGTGTGCGTGTGTAATGCGCGTGCAGATCATAGTCCAAGTCGTTGCGTCGCCGTCGCCGCCGCCGTCGTCGTCCCCATTGACCAGCAGCCCGCCGCCGGTTGCGGCCAGCCCCGTACCTCGGCAGCCCCCCTCTCTCCCCCCTCCGTCGTCCCTTCCTACACCTTCCCCCTCCCCTTCTCCAGCTCCCTCCTCCACCAGTAGCCCTCCGCCTTCATCCACGCCGCTCTCACCTCCATTGTCCTCATCTCCTCCTCCCACGTCCTCCGGCTTCCCCGATCCACCTCCGCCGCCAGAAGAGGCGGACGGAAGTGACGGGGAAGGAGGTGGCGATGAGAGTGATGGCAGCAGCGGCAGCAGTGGTGGTGACGGCGGCAACGGTGATGGCAAGGACGATGGCAAGGACGAGAAGGACAAGGATGACAAGGATGACAAGGATGACAAGGATGACAAGGATGACAAGGATGACAAGGATGACAAGGATGACAAGGATGACAAGGATGATGACAAGGACGACAAGGACAAGGATGACAAGGACGAGGATGACGACGACAAAGGAGACAGCAAGGACGACGGCAAGAAAGAGAAAGGGAAGAGGTGTGTGTGCAAGCGCGCAAGGCGGTGCTGCAAGGGCAAAAAGTGCTCGAGCGGCCGCAGGTGGGGGGTGAGGTGCAGGGTGAGGGGTCGCAACACGTGCTGCTGCGGAAAGAAGGGCGGCAGCGGCGATGACGACGACGATGACGACAACAACGGCGACGACGGCAGCGACAAGGACAAGGACAAGGACAAGGCGTGGTGGCAGGGCGGCGGCAAGGAGAGGAGGCGGCGGTTCTACCGGCGCTACTGCCGCGCCAAGTGCGGCGACGGCAAGAAAGCGTGGCGGCGCGTCAAATGGTCGGTGGTGCGGCGGTGCAAGAGCCTGTGCAAGTCCAACGGCAAGGACTGGAAGTGGTAGACTGTAGACTGTGGACCGTGGACTGTGGGCAGTGTAGTGTGCAGGGCCTCACTGCCTCCACCCACCCCTTAGGTCAGCTTGGTGCATGCCGCGCCAATGGCATGGTGCCACGCATCATGCACATGGTCCACGTGCGACCACACAGTGGAGTCACAGTTCCTGTGTGACTCGTATGCACCATCAATCCCCGCACCCTCTCCGTCTGCACCCCCAATCCCCACACCCTCTCTGTCTGCACCCCCAATCCCCGCACCCTCTCCATCTGCACCCTCAATCCTCGCACCCTCCCAAATTCATGCAGTGTCCAAACGGAGAGAAACTTCTGGCTTCTCTCATCCATTCGCTCTCCGCATTCCACATCATGCTGTCCCCCTGAGACTTCACACATCCAGCAATTCACCCCCCACCTGCTCTTCCCTCCTGCGCTCACCGCCACATGGCTCTACCTGCCTCTCCCCTCCCTCCTAGCATGTGCTGCACTGGGACGCACTGGGAAGTCATGCCAGTATGTGCCGCTACAGGTATTGGCAGCTTTCTGCCTTGGAGGTAGTTGCTCTGGGTGTATGTCGCAAGTGTGCTCCATCGCTGCGTGTCGTTTCAAATATTGTTTATCACTCTCTGCCTAGCTGCCAGGCTCTCACCTGACCTGGCATTCTGTTCCTTCTCACTCCCCTTGCTTTCCATCATCTCTTTCTTTCCTCCCCGTCCCCTCCCCTCTCAGTCGTTGCCCCCCTACCCCTCCCCCTTCTCTCTCTCTCTCTCTCTCTCTCTCTCTCCCCCTCTCTCTCTCTC
>SZWC01027374.1:2229-30304 GCA_023375785.1 Penium margaritaceum | reverse complement strand
TCTATATCTATATCTATATCTATATCTATATCTATATCTATATCTATATCTATATCTATATCTATATTTATATCTATATCTATATCTATATCTATATCTATGTCTATGTCTATATCTATATCTATATATCTATATATCTATATATCTATATCTATATCTATATCTATATACATCCATATTTATATCTTTAACTATATCTATACTTATATCTATACCTATATATATTATCTATAATTATATGTATATATATATATCCATATCTATATATATCTCGGTCTATATCTATATCCATATATATGTCTATATCTATATGAATATCTATATCTATATCTATATTTATATCTATATCCATACTTATATGTATATCTACATCTATATGTACTCATGTTCATATTTATATGTATATCCATATCAACATGTACATCCATATCCACATTTTCTTCCATATTTAGATCTATATTTATATGTGTACATATTTTCATAATATATATCTACATATTAATGAATTCACATACCGTACTGTCCCTTGATTTCGTTCAGATATTTTTTATGAATTATGTGACCTTTGATTTCGCCCAAATTTAGGCCCTTTGTAATTTTTTGGGTGATTCTCCCAACCCCCTACTCTCACCACCCCTGCTCCTCAAATTCGCCCATGCCCGGTTCAGGTCCTTCGTCCGTGGACTCGGAGCGACAATCGTTGCTTGATAACTCGAAGCTTTAAGCTTTCAAAGCTTCAAGTCCTCGCATGACACGTCAGTGTGTTCGCACTGACGAGCACACTGACGTGTCGCGAGAGAGGAACAGCGAGGGCTCGATGGACGCGTCGGAGTACGCTCGCAATCGCGAGCGCACTCCGGCTAAGCTACACACAACATGTTCGATAGCGACTCCAATGTTTTTACATCTTTTTTTTGTGTAGCTAATCTCTAGTTCCCAAATTATAGAGGAGATTCGCCCATACCAGGCACAATTATGCTACTACTCATAGGCGAATAAAAAATAATTATTTTGAACGAAAAAAGTGGACAGTACGGTATCAATATTATTATCCGTACCTGTATTTAATTATTTTTCTATTATTAAATATATTCATCTTTTTTTGTTTACTCATATCAATTTTTTCACGAGTTCTTAAAAATTCATTCTTTATTAGTAAGGAAGACTTTAGTTTTTCAATAATAATGTAATGGAATGATTTATATCTAATATTTTCATGAAAATGTAGAAGTTTTTACAAAAAATCCACGTGAATTTGTATTCTATTGAATTTTTTCACCTTACTTTTCTTCGATTCTAAGGTTTCCACTTGTATGTCAATTGTTCCTTAATTAAGCCAAAGTTCCATATTTTATTTCTTTATTCCATCCGATTCGTGTCATAAAATGATGAAGGTGCGTCCACTTATCTGCTCTGGATTTTATTTGCACAGTTCTCACCTTTTGACCCATTGTTCATTCTTTTTATCGTTTCTACGCATTTCTTTCCAGAAGGTTATGAGCATATTTTCTCAGGCACGTTCGTATTTTACCCATGGCTTCTTAGATGATCGGTGTACGGATGTGCCGGCGGCTTTGCTATTTGTTTCCTCCGTATAGTTGGATCGTGAAACGGTTTCGAACCTGTAGAAAAATGTTTTGTACTCTCCGACTAGCAACTTATGCGCACGTTCTTCATGATTCCCCTTCTGAAGACGTCATGTACGCGCGCGGGCCCTTAGTCTCCAGCGCTGAAAAGTGACCGCTTGCGACTGATTTACTACGCGTATAGAACGTTCATTTTGTTAGCGTGCGTGTATGCACACATGTTCCGGTTAGCGCGCGTGGATTAACTCTTCACTGACCATAGAACCACCACTGACATTAAGCTCAGGGAAGTTCCCGCGTCCTTAGGAAGACGACCATCGCACGGATACTACGATGGACGACAGCTAATTTGAGGCGACGGCCAGGGTCCCCCCGGCGCTCGAGCGCTCCGTCCGACAGCAACGTCAAGTCCGGTGTTAATAAACCCAAGTGGCGCCTTCAGAAGGGCTCCCTTTTGGGCAGGGACGGTATCCGATAGGCCCTTCTTTCCTCTGCCCTCAACCGTAAACAACCACGACCTTCGGAAAATTGGGTTTCATGAACAGAAGCATTAAAGATATCTTGCAATGCCCGAAGGAACCACGTCAGCTGTCAGTCTATTGTATCTGCCAATGGGATGCATTTTCAGGGCGGCCGAATGTCATTCCGGATCAGAGACTGGTGCAGACGATTTCCAGGTGAAAGTCGTTCATTGGAAGTTAAGGGGTTGTTTGGATGTCACCACATTTCCCCCGCGACTCGGTTTTTGGTGGCCACACAATGACGTGGCACTGTTCACCAAGAGTGGTTGTGTGGTCTAGTGAGCCTGCAATCATTTCTTATCATCATAGTTGCTCCGTTGACTCTCCATGGATGCGGATTCATTTTTACTCGTTAGTGCGTCGAGCGGTCCATTTCATTACGCGAACTTGGTCTGAAGTCATAGTTCAGTCGTCGGGTGAGCATTAGCGAAGTCGACGTGGCCACAAGCGAAGCCCATGAGAAACCTCGCTCCAAAATATCTTCTGTGTGGTCGTCTGGCTAACCAAACATCCATTTGGGTTCCTTGACCGTTTTCGTGACCACTCAGAGGCCGTGTGGTGCTATCCAAACCACCCCTAAGAATGAAGCTGCAGCACCTCTCCGCTGCTTCGTGCTTGACGATGACAATAGATGGAATGAGTGCAGTGCAGGTTCCAGATCCCAATCGGGGCCGAGAGGCATGTAGACCTTGAGGCTTGTTCCAGACCCCCGAAGTCCACATGTAGAAGGCAGAGGAGCAAAACAAGATAAAAAAAGACTGAGGCATAGCAGAGGCGGCATAATTCCGTTATACCAACTGTTTGGGCCTTCGAATTTTCTCCTGGTCATTTTTTGCACAGATTGAACATGATACAATTTCACAAAAAATACTCCCAATACCCAATTTTCCCAGAGCGCCTCAGTTCATGCATGCCATGCCCACTGTTGTGAACAAACAAATGTTATAGTAGAAATCATTCTAACAAGTGGGTACGAGACATATTTTCATTATATTTTTTATCATTTTCACGTGACATTCTATTCAAGTGCATCTTCATTATTCCTTCACGTAACCAAATATTAAAGGCTTCTTTTACTTATTGAGGTCTTCGCGTTTTTGGTATGCAAACTTAAGGGGATGTCATTCATGTCCTGTTAGGAATGTCTTTTTTCATCGTCACAAATGTGGTCGCCATCGACAGAGTGTCGAAGTGGGTATGCGAGGTATAAAAGTTTTCATAGTGCTCAATTTCCCACGATGGACATCTTGAGATTCTTTTTTTTTCAACAGTGACCCCCATGTGAATTGTTTTCTTTTCCTAGACGTTGAAAGTATTTTCATGCAGAAGTGGCCCTCGTATGTATGTGTAAAATGAGTAGCCTGTCAAATAGTTATGAAAGTATTTGGTATGAGGCAAAAGTACCATAACAATGGTCCGATGTGTTCGATGAACACAATAGTTGTAAAGTGACTATGGCACTGGTTTATTCGAGAAACCTCACCAAGAAGTTGTGGTTTTCAAGGATGTGCAAGGTGTATCTCATCAAAATTCTAGCAATGTCAATGCATGTCGAAGCATTCAGCCAAAAAAATGACATAAGTTGGCATACAATTCTCAAATATAACACACATTGGGTTACAAATGAAAGAAAAAAATTACCCTTGCACAGGCTTAAGCAAATGTCTACATTACAAGCATATCACTTCTCCTCTTTTAGTTGTTATGTTCTGAACGTAATGAAGCAATGTCAAACATTGACTAAGATTTTGTTTAAAAACTTTACATCTTAATGATTTCAAACGACTTAGAGTTTATCCATCCTGTTTGTAGCCTTTCCACTTGACGTAGCCACTTGGCACTGTTTATGTGCCTCATTGTCAGTGCCAAAGGATATCCTCAATGACATACTCGATATCATATATTTTTCAAGAGGTTATGGTGGGTGTACCTTGTATTCAGGGAAGTTCTCATTGGAGATATGGTAAAATATAAGACGGCTCACGTGGAGGACAAGGTAATTTTCCATGCTATCTAGGAGGCCCATTCAAGCAACAATGATCGAGCGAAACTTCAATGATGGAAAAATCCCATTACGCTTCACCTTCGCGTAGTCATGTCCTCCTAACTTGATTTTTATTTTTCTTAATAGGGTCAATTTTCACCTTGAAACTGAAAGATTCTGCAACGACAACCAGTTGCTTGCTTCATTGCTGCTCGGATTCTTATAAGCAGATGTTGAGTCTTGTCCCACATATTGTGAAAGCCACGCCGCTGGCTATAAAAAACTTGAATTTTGCTACAGATTAGTAAGAGTCATGGGGAGCTCACTATAGACGGATTCTAATTGGACAATGATCCAAGTTTAGGCAAGCTCAGGAATCCCTAGCGTGAGCGCCTTATCATTTTTGTGTAGCTAAAATGGAGTTCGTAGAAATGTCTTGACTGTATGATTGGTGCGCATCGTCTTTCCGTCAATGTGGGGATGAACTTTTATCAACTCTTTCATTTAATGGGTGCCTTTCAATCTTAGTCACTTGTCATGGTGCATAGGACTCTGTAGAGTTGTTTAATATGGCTACGATCCAACTCCACTTTTCTCATGATGGTGTATGAGGATGAAGTGTGTCATCATGGAGAAGTGATACCACTCTGAGAATAACATGAAACCCCTTTCATTAAGCAGGCATACCATTAAAAAAACTATGTGTGATGTGTTAGCAACGTGTGATTGGCATAAGAAGCAGTTGAAGTTAACGTAAGGGTTGAATTTTTCTTGTGTCGTTGGCACTCCAAGTATGTTTTGCAACCATATGTCATCTTCTTCTCCCTTTATAGGAATTTCATATTTTTTTAACTGATTCTTCCTTACCAAAGTATCCAGCTAGGCAGTTGTCATGGCACTCTTAAAATTACATTGATTTCAACTCTTTACTTGGCGGTAAGACAACCTAGCAAGTGCATATTAGATCTCGTAGTGTGTTCATTTAAACCATCAAAGTTTGTCAATTACTAAGAGCATTAGCTGGATTCCACCCTCCTTGTCAGCACTTGAATGGTGGCTAAATCTTGACTTAAGGAAATAAATACATGGATTCCGACTCAGATTTGACTCGTCTAAGGGTTTGGTGGTCAGGATGGATGGTACAATATCATCATTCCAAGTACATAGCCATGTTGTGAATGCGTGCAAAAGAGCAAACATATATTTCTGTTGCACCGTGTAGCTAAAATTTGGCCAACACAGTTGACACGTCATACACGTTACGATCTAGCTTCCATTGTCATTTTCTACGTAGTGAACATCTCATATTCCTTGGTTGATGTTTTTTCAAAGCATAGTTGTTCATTTGATTTGCGAAGCATATGGCAAGAGCTTGGATCATTTCTCAAAGAGATGCTCATGTCATTTCCATGTAGATACCCTTAGTCCAAGGACGAGGGAAACAACATGTGAAAAGCATTTATGTCTTTGTATCCTTAGTGAGATCAAAGAGGGCTTGTGAAATCCTTCTATATTCCCTCATGGATGATATTGGTGGTGATTGAACCCCAAAATAAAAATGAGTTAAGAATACGTTTGTCATTACTGGCGAAGCATTAGCTATCATAAAAAGGTTAAGCATTCATTATGATCCATCCGGTTTTTATGATCTGACCTAAAATGCATTGAGATAGAAAATAACTATTCAAATGAACAGATTTTTAAGGTATTTAACCAGGATACACGCGATTATATCATTTTGTTTCACCTTCACATTATGCTGATGTTTTTGGGATTCTACAAGTGTTAGGCTGCTTGTTGCTAGGAATGTTGTGCTTAGAGAGGAACAATAGATTTACTGAAAAGTGGGGACTTGGAGAGAGTCGGGACTAAACAAAATTAGTTGATAGACTTTTATAATATAAGAGAGTGTATAGCAAACACTGCTCAGCTAGACATTAACTTTGGACTCTCACCCTTAAACACGACTTGTGACATGCAATTAGACTACATTAAATAAGATAGCTCCACTAAGGTAGCTTGGTTCTGGACTTATTTTAGCCACCATAACGAGGCAGTCAAGGGGTTCCTCATGCCAGATTTGGAAGAGAGATGATAGACTTCCTCAGGTCTAGAGAAGAGTTTCTGCAAATTCTCAACCTCAAATAATGTAAGGCACTAATATTAGTTGTTGTGGTTAACGATTCGTGGATAGCTTTGGTGATAAAAGGTGTTGAATGGGGACTACGAGGTTGGTCGCCTTTTATAGCAGGCGGTTGGCGAGGTGACACATGTCCAAGCTAGAAGAAGCTTCTGGCTCTAGGTAGGGAAGTTTCTAGCGAAGTAGCCATCCTCTAACATATGATTCTTACGTGAAATTACTAGTGTACAGTGATCCATGCTCTAGGCTCTACATGTCACCGATGACTTGTGCATGCATCTAGCAATGTAATGCTGTGCCATGCATGCATGCAATTATGTAAAATGGTCCCCAATCTTGACCTTGCATGCGGTAGCAAAGTCATGCTAATGAATTTGCATATGCAGGGCGGTCCATATTGCCTAGATAGGTGAAACCTCACATTGACCAGATTTTGTCTAGTACCCAACCGTATGTATTTGAACTACAATGTTGCTAACCAGTTTGAGATAGGAGGCATGTACAACCCTCTTGTGCATGCAACGTACCAATGTTTTACAATTCTTTGGTCTATATCTCCCCATGAATCAAAATGCTAGATTCACACATAGCATGCACAAGAGGAAAAATCTCTAGGAATGTTTTAGAGAAACTTCTGGAAATCCTTGTAGAATCCTCCAAATTTTATAATGACAGTGTCATCTTGACCAAAAAGTAGGCTTGGTAATTACCACCTCTAAACCCCTCCTTGGCTGGTGCACTGATGAAGTTGCTGTCAACGAAGAATCAATGATGTCCAATGTCTTGAAGAGATTTTCTACATCATAAGGAATTTGTGCTATAGTCTCTTTGTGAAAGAAATCGAGACAAGTCTTTGCGTACCTTTCAGGCTTTTAATTGACGGACCCATCCTTGCTTTTCATGGGTAGGACCTCTTTTCAGTGGATTTTAGACTTATTAGGTCGTTTTTAGGCTTTTCGTTTTCATAAGATAACTATGGGCAGTAATACTCAAGCCATAAAGATTGCAAAACATAGAGAAACAGAGTGATGTGACAAAATCATGACAAAAGCATGTTCATGTTTTGATAGTGCATAAAAAACAAATGACCTGTACACTATTAGATGTCTGCTTCATGGCGAGGTCGAACACTGTCAATATCAAGACCCGTTATTACAATCTCCACCAAGCGCATTCACCAATCTAATGGCCAAGTTTATTGAATAGATATAAGAGGAAGAAGAGCCCCACGTGGTTTGCCTTGCCACATAGTTTTCGTATGAATTTGGCCTTAAGTGTCTTTAACGACTTGTTAAGCATTGCATCAGCCACTTCCTAGCCATGTGCAGACTATCCTTGCATCTACATTACCCCGATGGGCTGGCCGATGGGAAGTGTTCAGCCGTGCAATAGATAGATACGTTTTCTGAACAATAGAACATCTCCATTAGTGACCACATCACTATATTACGATTGCATAGTATGACTCTCTAGATTACGACTATTTGACTGAATGGCAAGTCGACGACATTTTTACTTTAGCAATATTCTATCACCATTTCGACGAACATGTGGTAGATAGGCATTAACAATATAGCACTGTGAGTACAAGCCTCTTCACTACATAAGGATCAGTTCCAACATCACGGACCAGCAATTAAAGGTAGGCGTGTCTTTGGATAAAAGGTAGGGTGGAACTAGGCACCTTGCATGGATTTATCTAAAAATTGTTTGATGGCATCTGAAATCTCTCTAATTGATGTCGGTTGACTTGAAGGAATAAAAAGTGCTTATTGGCATTCTTGGCGTATGCCGGTGCAAGTGGAGGTGCTTTGATTGACTTTTCGCTTGTAAGGAAGTAATTTTATAGTCTTTCCGTTGCTTAAGAAGTCGTTTAAAGAGAAGAACAAAAGAGAAGAACATTGTTGTTCTTCACTTTGATCAATTTCTCCTCCTTTCTCTTCACGTTAAAAAAATTCTTAATATGTATGAAACACATTTTATCTATTATCTACGTCATCTTTGATCTCGCTCGTACATTTTTGGTGTTGTATTACTTCATGTAGTCACAGCATATCTTTAGCAACTACAACATGATTTGGGGTCGCTGTGGTCACATGCATGTCATGTGTCTCCCCTTCCTCCATATTCTTATGAAATGCAATCCATGTAGGTTGTTGATTGTCTATTTACTGCTGGCTTTTTTCCTATTGTTGTCACTACCATCATCCTCAACTAAGGACTTTCCTTCCTCTACTTAAGGCACCCAATATCCTCTAGCGGATGAGGGCTTCAAAGGTTTATAAGAGTTATAAGCTTGCTCACCACTCTTTTGGCAGACAATTTCATGAGTTTTCTCGCCTTCCTTTCTCGTTGAGCAAGCTTGCTTGCTCAATATTGCTCCCTGTTACGAAGACAAGCAACCTCACCACCCAGCTTTCCATCTCGGCACACTTGATGCTTTCTTCTGTTCCTCCCCCTCATGTAGCTCACACCCTCCCCCTCTACTTTCATAGCATATGCTTTGCCATGCGACCTTACTTTATGAGCTTACTATAGTTGCTGCTTTGCCTACTCATTTCTCTCCACTGAACTCATTTCGTGACCCCTTCCTAACTCCTAAATCTTGCTCCATGCTTCCTAAATTTGTTTCTTTATTGAGGAATAAACTAGGTCCAATTAAGAACAGTTTTCAACAAAGATGGAGACTGAAGCAGGTTTTATAAGTTAGTAGGGGACTGAAGTGGGTCTCTGAAGCCGTTGATTGCCTTAGAGTAAAAGCGACCTCTTGCATATTGCAGCCAATGTTGCACACATGAATGTTGTTGGAGAAGGATTGCACATGTTAACATTGTTGCACACGTGACTGATTGTGTTGGTCACTGACAGGACTTGAATAGGAAATGTTTTTTATATGATTCTTCTCGACATCTCGAGAACAAATGTCCCATGCACCATGATGCACGAACCTCTGTTTTCTTGTGTACAAATATTGTTGAGGGTGTTGGTACACATGTTTTACTCTCACCTGTTTGACTTTTACATGCCTCACAATTCTCAAGGGAATACTACGAGTGGGCACTAGGGGTGATTCTCCATTACTTCGTGGGCCTATATATAATGTCCTTTGGGACACATTTTATTATAAAATAAATAACTTGTGCTGTTATGGGACATGCTCGAGACGATCATCTCATTGATCACCTTCAAGCAAATCATGATGTCGTGGATATCAATGTGCTTTGCCCGTCATTAGAAATTCTAGATGTTGCAACGTTGTTGGCTGATTTGTTGACAATGTAAACGCTTTTGGACTGTGGTGTAGGAATCCAATGTTGTCAAGGAGGTTCTTCTGGTAGGCAACCTCCTAAGCTGTTATTGTCACCCTGACATACTCAGCTTCAGCTGAACTAAGTGTGAACTTGTTTTATGTTTTTGTTGACTAAAAGATAGCCATTTCGGCAAAGAAAAGGACAAAACCGTGATGAACCATCTTTGTAACACCCAAATCTACAGCCATGTAGTAGCTCAACTCCATGTTTCTTAACGAGCCTGAGTTCAACCGTACGTCTGAGGTATTATGGAAGCACCCAACTATACGGTGTAGATCCTTGAGAAGCATTTTCCTACGTGTCCTTTTATTCCCCAAGTAGCTCAACTCTATTTATACATCAGGTTGAGTGCAGCTTTACGCTTTCATAAGAAAAATGACTTTGCTTCAATATTCATTCTCAATTCTCCTGTTCGTTGTTGATGGATCAACTGCTATTACATTAAAAGAGTGAGAATGGGACGGTTTGGGATGGTGAATCGTCCTAAAGCTTTGGCTACATAAGAACACCATGACATCAAGGTATGGTTAATAGTGCCCAGCTAATACACATGAAATTCACTATGTTAAGTAAGTAGGATCGGGTAACTTCCACAAAGTTGTTTTAAGATGTATTCATCTTCTTTGCACATGGATAGCTATGTACACTAGACCTATGCCTTAAGAATTGGATGTTATAGCATTATGGATTAAGCGTATCGTCGACGTAGATATGTCATCAGCTATTTTTAATGGACTGTTTTATAAATATGATGTTCACATTTTTATATCTGGACTTCGAATGGAAATATACCTCTTGTCAAGCGTAATATTGTAATCATGTAATTGTGCTTTTCTTTGCGACAAGTTGCAGAACATGTTCCCTCCCTCCATACCTTTAATTATATTGAGGCATTATTGCTAGTGTGAGTTTTGCACAGAAACGATTTCTATACACTAGTATTTTTACTATATCAATGTCTTTTTTTTCCACGACCATGAGTTACACGGACCATGTACACTATCCCAATAGTCTAGCTTTTGGGGGAGGGTCAACATGGGATCTGATTGTCCCTCCCTAAAATGGTAAAATGTATTGACATAGTGTAGCTTGGAGGTGTATTTGTTTTATGTGATAGAACAGAATATCACGAAATCGTGTATCTCGGCTTGTCAACCACATATGTACAACAAGTGACAATCAACACTCGGGGATCACTCATAGATACATGATTGACGATTTACGATAGTTGATAGTTGACACATAGGTGATGCCAAAAGGTGAGGACATTAGACATATGAAACGAACACCATGTAGTCGGGATCTCCTCCCTTTCTGAACTGTCGAGTGCATTGGAGATGTGTAGTCGATGCGTGTATGGTACAAAACTAGTTCATAACACTACTGTATCATTTACACTAGTTTGATTTCACATCCGTGAGATACACATTCCCTGTATACCGTCTCAATTCACTTTAGCTTTTTGGGGGGAGCATGGGATCCAATGGTCCTCCCCTCCTCCAAAGGGGTAAAATTCATTGACGAAGTGTAGCTAGGAGGTATATTTCTTTTCATGTGATGGAACAAAAAACAATGCACTAATGGATCGCCACATGTCAACCGCAGATCTACAACTATCAACAATCCACGATCAGTGATCGTGATCGTCTATCGATAGGTCACAATCGATGATCAATGATTATCAATCAACAATTGACAATAAAAATTGTTGGCAAATAGGATATGTTAAAAGGTGAGGAGAAAGAAGTATAGAAGTACATACATAGACCACATACATATTCCCAATACATTTTACGTCTGATGGGGGGGCATGGGATCTGGACGTAACCTCCCCCCAAAAATTCTATATTGTATTAACAGATTAGCTGGTCGGTGTATCCTGCTCAAGTGAAGAAAAGTTACGTAATAAACTAATGTAATGAGAGATTATTTTAAGCCTACACATCATGAACAACGATGTTTCACAATAAACAATTGACGAAGCGAGTGGGGGATGAGCTGAGGCATGCGCAAAACCTGAACCCACAACCCTGGGTGTCATTGGGATATGGGTTTGATCAATAGATGTAGGTTTGTGATTTGTGTGTGTGGGGTGTATGAGATCCCCCCGATGATATTAGACAACTTGCTTGGCCCCGCTACCATGGGGTTAAGCAGGAGCCCAGGAAACGAACAACAAAGTACACGAAAACCTGAAATGAAACATCAGGGGGGGGGGTTTTCCTTGCGAGTTCCTCGTCCATTATCAGGCGTTAATCTCTACAGTCGTAGCACTTTTAAGGTCTTAGTAGAAATTTAAGTATTTGTAAGAAAGCTGTTAATGGGATTGTGAAAAATCTAAACCATGGTTCTCTTTAGAATTTAGAATCTTAGTGCAAAACTTCAAAGAATGTTTGTGTGTTCACGCATACAAATATTCTATAATATGTATGAACAGATATGGAAGACTAATTTTTGATGTAACTTGCACGAAGGTATCGTGAAAATTCCAAAGACAAACATAACCTTTGTGTACTCTTTGAATAGTGTATCTTTTAGGATTGATCAACCATGAATGGAGATAGCTTAAGAGGGTTTTTGAAAATTCATGCTTGATATTTATTTTAAGGCAATACTCAAAGCTTAAAATTAGTGTCATATTGGCCGTTTTTGCCATTGTAGAAGTTTTTACGTGGATGAAGTATGACAATGGGTTGATGATCAGGATATCGTCAAAATCGATTAGGACATAGCAATCTACACGCTGAACCATAGCTTGATGATGTAGGATTAAGCAGTTCTCGTAGGCTCATGTATGGAGGTTTAACGACTTGAGGAAAACTTATAGATTTTAGTACCATAAAAGAGGTACCTAATTTGACCTATACAAGCTCTTCAAGAGCTTTTACACTCTTTTACTACTATCATTATTCTCATCTCACTATTTCATGTCAACAGTAGTGTCTATTTCATCTTGTAAAAAGGTAATGTAGACATCGAGCTGCTACACCTTCTAATTGTTTTCTGCTACAATGGAACACATGCTATTCGTTATAGTATAATGGTTGACATGGCATATGTTTGAGAAAATCTCTGTTTTCCACCTGTGAGAACCCCTTTGCAACCAAGCACACTTTGAACTTGCCCATAGTCCCATGTGCCTTTCTCTTCACGTTGAACATTTGCTTCACACCAACAGGCCTTGATCAACATAAAAGATTTTTCAGCTCTTAGGTCCCTTGCTTCACAAGGCTATTATACCGTCCATCTTCTTCTATTCTACATTCTGTTGTGAACTCCCCGACACGTGCTTCCTTAAGTAACTTTGACTAGGGTTAGTGCGGATGAGGTCTTTGAGAGGAAAGATGTAAAACATGTTGTTGTGAAATATGCATGTACATTATTGTTCTCAACGTGAACTTTGCATGCTGTAATTTCCAGGTCACACTTTGTTTCATCCGCTACCATAGTTGGTGTATGGCATGTTATTGTTTGACTCTGGCATAATGATTCTGTATCCTCATTGCCTCAACACCATCTTGCGTTGCCAGTGGATGGCGTTCATCATGACCTACTTCGACTGCCTTCACATAACTTTTGATGTGTTTGTTTTCGTCAGCCGCATGGGGTGCACTCGTGCGGACTTTCTCTTTCCTCAACTATTCCAGATCTTTCATAATGAGTTGATCTCACTTATATGTTTTGTCCTGGACTGACTCCACAAATGAGTCACAGAATGACTCGACAAGGTCTGATGGGGTGGTGCACTTGGCTTCCCACCCTTGACGTATCGGATGTTCACAAAGGAACATCATGATTAGTGGCATTGTGTTGGGTGCCAATTTAGATTTCCCAACCTTTCATGTTGGGGCGTTCTTTGACAAATATGTTCCAAGCTGCTTTATGTGTAAGCTTCCTTTGATGTTCCTTTAAAATGTGAAGGATTGAAATTAGTCAAAGGTCTGAAGCATGGTGATG
Source organism: Penium margaritaceum (assembly GCA_023375785.1). Lineage (NCBI taxonomy): Eukaryota > Viridiplantae > Streptophyta > Zygnematophyceae > Desmidiales > Peniaceae > Penium > Penium margaritaceum. The sequence continues at coordinate 16,805 of SZWC01027374.1, read as the reverse complement.
TCTAGCTTTCAATTATGCTACAATTTAAGCAATATCATATCTTTCATTACCTTGTGAAATACATAATTTTGCATCCAAATTTCTAAGTGTATGACCTTCAGGCCTAGCTGCGCTCCTAGTAGCATGGACTTGAACATTGTCAAAATAATACAATTTGTTCTTTTTATAGTACCTTTATGCTATGAAGTCTATGGCACTATGAATTATTACATGATGCCCATGTCATCAAGTTACGTGCAGTTTATGCTAATGTATTTGTAATAATTAAGTGAAGGAACTGCAGCTTCTCATTTCTTTCCATCTCCTATATTTTGAGCCTTTTGAAGAAGGAGGTTGTTGCTTTGTCGCTAATTTGCTGAGGGTAGCTCCACAAGAATATTTGTTGTATCATCCACAAAAATTAGGATGTAGATGTGTCTTTAATATAATGTTACTAAGAGGAATGGTATGTAAATGTTGGTGTGAACCAGTTTCTGCTTTGTGCTAATGTCACACTTACTCATACAAGGGAACATTTGTATTGGCGATTGGGAATGAACACAATCCTAACAAGGGTTAGGTCAACCTTCTATACTTCTTTAGATTCCAAAGCCGTTGACACGATACTTGTTCACTATGGATTCCACCAATTTGTTACTGATGTGGCCAAGTCTATTACATCCGCACTTGTTTGTTGGTGTAAAACTGTTTCAAATGGGAAATCCAAATTTTCTTGTGGTGGGGCATTGTAGGAGCCAACCTTTTAAGAAGGTTTTCTCGTCATGGTTATTAAACCTGGGGTGTTTTTTCTTACTGGTGACGTGTGTCCCTATCGTCATGAGATTGCCAAGGGAGAGGAGGTTATTAATGTAATTAGGTATGTAATGGACGTTATTAAATATGACATGTGCTCCATCGTACCATGTCACAATTATCATGCCGTTGTTGAGCACGGGAAATGTTTTTTGTTTATTATTATCACAAAGATTCAATCACAGGGCTGTAAGTGGTGGAGTCAGGCTTTATGGTATATAATGTATAGAACACACCTTTTGTCCAATTATTGAACATATGGATTTTGAACCAAATTGTTACTCTTTGTGTCCAACAGTTAGAACACAGACGTAATATAGTAAAATTCTTTCTCCTTTAACTTTTTTCAGACTATTGATTTGCTTTATTACTCATTTTTCCTCCACTCTCCATTTCCATTTCACCTCTCCCCTTTCCCTTGATGTCGCTTTACATCTTCCCTTTCTCCTCATCACGTAATCTTTTAAAAAGATCCCTTCATGCCCTTTCTTCTTGCAAAAATGGCACGTGATATCATGTCATGATGTGATCTGATGGCCTGCATCATTGCATGATATCGGATTTGAGATGGACTGTGTCAACTCATGGGAGTATGCTGACTTCATTAGTATGTGGCTCTTTAAGTAGGGATGAGACGTGTACTTGTCTACTTCACATGGTAAGTAGTGATGATAAAGATACACCTTTCTTGCTTACATATTGGCGTTCTTGCTATCTTCTAGTGAAATCTTATAAATGCATGCCTTTATTACTTATGATTGACGCTTGAAGTTGAAACTTTTCTAACGTCATCCTAGCTTATAACGAAGTTATGGAGGCCACAAGGGTCACAAAGGTTTACTCATAATGGCACGTCACTAATGGCAAGTTAATTGTGAATCTATTTTGCCTTGTTCATGTACCTCTTTATGTCTATAAAGCAATTACAACTTATGTGAGAGTTAGATTAGGAGATGAGAGTTGAAAGAGGAGTTGTCCGATATGTAGGGTCGTAGCAAATAGGACCGTGCATGTGTGAATGGTTTAAGTATTACCTTGTACATGGAAATGGCTTGTTGTATGCAAGGGCGTAGCTTGTTGTGCTGCACCATGAATGTAATTTGTATGAAGTAGTTGAACTATGCCACGGTATGTGGTGGAGATCTTGGGTGTGGACACAATAGTTAGAGTAGAACTTCTAGATACTATGAATCAAGGCCCCACGTTTCAACTTATGGGCTTAGTGTAATGAATTTCTTGCTGTCAAACTGGTTTATCTTGATCGTGTGTAGATGTAGAAGTAATACTACTACTGACACGATGTTCTCCCGCCGTTGCTATCCAATGCCTTGTGTCAGCAAAAGTGACTTCGTTGTGTGACATTGATACTTGTTCATTAATGATGGTTACGTCTGTAACATAAACTGCACTATTGGACGTGGTTATCCCATGAGTGTCTAAGGTACTAGTGTTTAAGGAGATAGTTGATGTGGTGTCATTATGGGCATGACTAATGGAACATGTGGCTTGTAACACGGCGACCTAGCCGTGGTACAAAATAGGTCACTACCCCTTGGGTAGAACCGACCATAAACTACCAACTGGGTATTTGTACACCCAAACAGGTAATCTGGGTAAGTCGGGTATTATCCCACATACAAATATCTGCCAGGTCAGGATTTCCCCTTTTGCTGATTGGTTAGTAGTTAGCCTTAGTGGAAGAGGATGGACCGTCCAGGTCCATCCGATGACATCAGCATGGCAGGAAAATATCCTACAACATTCTGCCCTATGACGATACGTTGGTCGGTGGGACGCGCTCCGGCGCCCACCCCGTGGGATTTTACCCGCTGGTTGAGCCGTCGAGGCCAACCATTCCGTTCCGAGGGCTTTACCTTTCTCTCTTACCCCTCTACTTTCCTGGTTTGTTACATTGGTATCAGAGCCACGTCACGATTCTGGAGACCTACGACTTCCGCGCTTCACTTCATCAGGACCCGGGGTCACTGACGGGCGGACAATGTTCGCACTCCTACTCCAGTTCGGAGGCCATGTCAGAAAAAAATCCCCCCGGACACTTGCTCGCGTCCTACTTCCGGTCGGTGCAGCCGTGCGATGTTGACCGACGGGCTGCGCCACGACCCAACGGGCTGCACACGGGGTAAGCCGAGGGCCATCGATGGGCCAAGACGCGAGCAAAGCAAAGCGCCATGGCGTTAAGCCGCCATGGCGCGCTTCGATGGCGCTTCACGGTTACTCAACAGCCGTGCGCCAAAACACTATGAAGCCGCAGCCGAGCATTCGAGCTCCACGCCCGCCCCAACGCGGGACCCGGGAACAGCAATCCGAAGTCGGGCGCCTCAGTTTTACTCCCGGCCCCGCTTTGGCGTAGTGGCGCCCGCCGACTGGGGAAACGCGCTTCGCGCGTCCCTTGCGGGAGACCCCCCCCCAAGGAAGCCGGCGACGCTCGGCATTCCAGCGAGCCGGACGGACACCCTCCAAGGGCGGCAACTCGCCTGCTGGTGCGAGTAGCAGGCACCCGCTTGCTGGTGCGACCAGCAGGCGACGGCCTACTAGTTCGCCCAGTAGGCGCCCGCCTGCTGGTGCGACCAGCAGGCGACGGCCTGCTGGTGCGACCAGCAGGCGACGGCCTGCTGGTTCGCCAAGCAGGCGACGGCCTGCTGGTGCGACCAGCAGGCGACGCTCTGCTGGCGTTGCCAGCAGCGGCAATGGCTGCGCTGGCATCGCTAGCAGCATTGAATGCCCTGCTGGCGCTGACAGCAACGGCGATGGCTGCGCTGGCATCGCCAGCAGCAGCGAACGCCCTGCTGGTGCTGCAAGTAGCGGCTATGGCTGCGCTGGCAATGCTAGTAGTAGCGAACGCCCTGCAGGCGCTGCCAGCAGCGGCGATGGCTGCGCTGGCATCGCCAGCTGCAGCGTATGCCCTGCTGGCGTTGCCAGCAGCGGCAGGAGCTGCGCTGGCGCTGCTAGCAGCAGCGCACGCCTTGCTTGCCTTACGAGCAGCGGTAGAAGCTGCGCTGGCACTGCCAGTCGCAGCGCACACCCTGTTGGCGTCGCCAGTAGCGGCAGAGGCTGCTCTGGCTTCACCAGCAGCAGCGCACACCCTGCTGGCGTCGCCAACAGCGGCAGAGGGTGCTCTGGCTTTGCCAGCAGCAGCGCACGCCTTGGTGGCGCGGCTAGCAGCAGCAGAGGCTACTCCGGCTTCGCTAGCAATAGTGCACGCCCTGCTGGCACGACCAGCAGCGGTAGAGGCTGCTCTTGCTTTGCCAGCAGCAGCGCACGCCCTGCTGGCGCGTCCAGTAGCGGCAGAGGCTACTCTGGCTTTGCTAGAAGCAGCGCACGCCCTGCTGGCGCGGCCAGCAGCGACAGAGGTTGCTCTGGCTTCGCCAGCAGTAGCGCACGCCCTTTTGGTGTGGCCTGCAGCGGCAGAGGCTGCTCTGGCTTCGCCAAGCAGCAGCGCACGCCCTGCTGGCGCGGCCAGCAGTGGCAGAGGCTGCTCTGGCTTCGCCAGCAGCAGCGCACGCCCTGCTGGCGCAGCCAGCAGTGGCAGAGGCTTCTCTGGCTTCGCCAGCAGCAGCGCACGCCCTGCTTGTGCTGCCGGAAGCGGCATAGGCTGCTACGGCATCGCCAGCAGCAGCGCACGCTCTATTGGCATTGTAGTAGCGGCAGAGGTTGCGCTGGCTTTGGTAGCAACAACAATCGCCCTTCTGTCGTTACCCGTAGCGACAGAGTCTATTATGGCATTGCCAGCAGTAACACAAGCTCTGCTGGCATTGGCAGCAGCGACAACGGTTGCTTTGTGATCGCCAACAGCAGCGGACGACCTGTTGACAATTCCACTATTGGTCTTGCCAACAGTGGTAGAATTTGTGCTAGCATGGCCAGCAACAACGCACGCTCTGTGAGCATTTCTAGCAGTGGTAGGGGCTATGCTAGCATCGCTAGCAACAGCGCAAGCCCTACTGGCGGTGTTGGTGCTGCCAACAACGGCACGTACTCTGCAAGCGCTGCCAGCAAACACGGGTTCCCTACTCACTTCTCCAGCAGTGGCAAACGCCCTGCAGGCGTTGCCCGCAGAGGCGCACGTCATGCCAATACCACCAGCAGCGGCAACGCCCTACTGGTGCGGCCAACAGTGCTAAGGGCTTGCTAGTGCGCCCAGTAGTGGCACATGCCCTGCTGGCGCGGGCAGTAACGACATACGCCCTGCTAGTGCTGCCAGCAGTGGCTGGGCTGGGCTGACACAAACGGTAGTAGCATATGCCTTGCTGACGTGACCGGCAACGCCACATGCCCTGTCGGCACAGCGTATAAAGGCACACACCTAGTCGGTGTTGCCAGCAATAGCAAGGGTTGCACTGGCACCACCAGCATTAAAAACCGCCCTGTTGATGCTGCCAGCAACGGCGAGGGCTGCTGGAATCCCACCGCCAGTAGTAACATCTTCCCTGCTGGCATTACATGCAACGGCAAGAGTTGTATTGGTTCCGCCAGGAGTAGTGGGATCGGCACTGGCACCGGTATTATCAGCGACGCCAGGTACCCCACTAGCGCTGCCTATAACTTCACGATTGGAACTGGCATCCCCAGCAGTAGTGGTCACTCTGCTAATGTTGTTAGCAACAGGGAGGACTGAGCTAGCGTTGGCATCGCCAGTAGCGGTTAGGAGTGCGCTAGCACCGCAAGTAGCAGCAAATGCCCTGCTGGCATTGCCGGCAGCGGCAAAGGCTATGTTTTTACCAACTGCATTAGCCTACGTCCTGTTGGCCTTGCCAACAGCGGCAACATCAATGCTAGTACCAACATCCGTAAAACCTTACGTTTAACATGTTGAGTCTTTTCAACAGACGATGCCAGTGTGCTACTTGAAAACACGTCGATCACAATCGACTGGCTCCAAGGACTACACGATGGGATTGCTTTCAAAAGCAAATGCCAGTGAGCACCTCTATCCCCACCCCCCTCCTCACACCCCTAGGTCAATGACCATAGGTTGAGCATGGGAATGGGATCAGCAGTTGCGAGAGGATCCCATGTTACCTCAACGCTGATCTAAATTGCTCAAAGCCATGAACGGCACGAGCAAAAAACCAGTGAGAATAATGACATTGCTGAAAGCTCTAGCTGTTGCAAAACCACACCTAGTGGCACTGTCAGCTGCATCAGCCAAAGGTCCACTGGTCAATCATCCTGTCTCAAAACAGGTCATGGCCAACGGATTACGATCAATCTGGGTCGTACGTCTGGCGTAGCATGCCTTGTACACAACAAGGCACACCACGGCATTTCTAGTCGGTTACTCCTTTAGACAATGGGGGTCGACGTCATTCAGTACAATGTCAAGGGCAAAAAACTTGCACCCTAGACACATTCCTCATAACGGAAATCCTGGAGTTGTACTCATGATGGTGGTGACTCCTAGCAATCCCACCCACCCACACGTAGTGCCTTGTGCCTAAATCCTACAGGTTGACCCGTGCACCGAGCATCCTTGACGTGCATGCTTTGGTTACGTGAACCATATGTGCGCATGCACAGGCTCACGATGCATGAAGTACAACATAAAAGCGACCTCATAAGGCATTATCTGAGTCGCTATTGGAATAGACAGAGTTCCTTTTGCGAAGCCATGTGCTGCAACATGATGAACGACAATGCTCAAACGCATGTCAGTAATGGCAAGGCAATGGACCAGATTGTATGTTGCTCATGACAACAGATTCATGCGTACACGAGAATGGCCCATGAGGCTCTAAGCTCGTGATACTGACACATGCAATCGGTGACCTTCACGCTTGAAGGAACGCCATGACTCGACACCATTCAGGTCATGTATATTGCCTCTCTCTCACTCTGTTTTCTATCCTACATGTACAAAGTACACTACGGAACATGTTACAAGCCAGCCATCCCAATGGCAATACACCTGGCCATGTAGTTTACTTGACAATGCGTCAACTCACTTGTACGTGGCATCCAATACCCGGCATGTGCCTTGGCTGTTCGTCAATCCTATGTTTGAGATGGATGCAAACTTCTATCCAAGAAGGCATCATCTTCTAACACCGATTTGGTACAAAACCAAACGGGCGAGCTAATACTGAAGGCTTTAACCAGCATACTCTTTACGAGTCCTAACACCTTAACATTCTCAGTTAAAGCAAGGTGTTATATAGCACAAGGAAGGCATGGTTGTATCCCCATGTTCTCACTTTGCTTGGTCCATGTCGACACACGGATGAGGGACATTGTTGAATGTGTCATGGAATTTTTTCATGGCCATATACACAATGTATGATGCAAGGAGGACAGCTTCCACCTTGTCTCCACTGTGAGGGTTTCTCTTACCATGATGTAGTCCACAATGGACTTTAATGGCCAGCATGGTCAAATCTCAACCATGTTTGCAAGCATGGAGATACCATGGTTGAGAAGCGGCAAGAGGGGTCTGTACTCACACTGTGACACATACCACTCTGTCATAAAGATTGATGTTGGATGATTCATGAAGAGCAACACTCCACGTGTTATGTGCTTCATAATCCTCGATCTCCTATGCTACAGCTAGGGCTTGGGAACATATTGTGCAAGTGTGCTACTATCGAGGATACTCACCATCATGGCTATGTGTTAGTACTCAAAGTTCACCAAGGATGTTCATGCCCGCCATACACATGGCAAAGTCAAAACCTAGCATGATCCAACCAACTGCACAATAAAATGGATGATACCTCTACAACGGTGCCATCTACCCAGCATCTTAATCATTACAGCTGGCTTTTGAGCTAGTATAGCTGTAGATTCGAAACCACTCCTAGCCCCTCATTCTGTCATGCACATGACGGGTACTTGAGTCATTATCCTGATGGTATTCACTTTACCCGAATGTGCACTACTGGATTCCTTATTGATCCAGTCCGGCAGTTGCTCATCTATAGAGCACTATTTGAATTCCATTGGGATATACATGATGCCCTTGTTCACTCATCAGCGATGGGTACAATACCTGCTTTACGCACTGGAACAAGGTCGTAATGTGATAAGGTAAGCATGGTTATGTGGTCACATAACAACATCATGCTATACAACCCAATGAGATGTCCATTGGATGACAACATTTCGTCAAACCTATGGTGACATGGCCTACCCATAAGACACTCTGGTGTTCACTGTTGGTTGCAGACCACGAGAGTGACTAAAAACACCAGATGCAGCCGTCTATGGCAATGAGCAATGCTCAATGGTCCACACAATGGGGCAGTGTACTTTTGTACCAATACTTATCGATGCTGCTCCTTGGACATCTTCCAGATATTTCAGGTAGCACAGGGCATCCCTGGATGTTTACGTGCTCCTTAAGGATTGACACGTACTGTAGACATGCCTTAGTATTGTGCACGCAAGGCACAAACCATACTAAGGTATACAACAATCCAACTTTTTTCACCCCAGCAAAGCATGGGATGAAAGAAAAGTTAGGGTTGGATGACATTGCTCGAGTAATCAGAGTTTTGATCACCTTCCTTGAGTGATCACACTCGAAGCTCCCAACTTTGAAGGGAATGACCCATTTCACACCTTCAATCATGCTACTGTTGTGTTTGGGTAATTCTAAAGTACTTGTGCAAAGCACAACTACACATAATACATGTGGCATTTTGTTATCCATCTCTCCCAACAGTCATAACTTTGGATTTTTGGGTCTCACCCACCGCGTTACTCAAGACTGTGCACTTGGCACCTTTGCAATGTACGATGAACACTCTTCTGGTCTAAGAAGATGGGTTGTGTGTCCAAGCATATCACACTACCCGAGATTATCTCCACACGGTGGAAAGTCTTAGACCACACGGCATCCGATGGTACCCACTCGTCCGTCGAGTGCAGAAACGGCAGGCTTCAGGCGCCTTCCGTTTAGGTCTCCGTGTTACCAGATGACATTCTCATCCGTCATCACATTATGGTAGACACATGTGCTGGGAGACCTATGCTGTGACAACATCATGTATCGGACACACTTAGCACTGTCCCATACAATGCAAGACCATGTGGTCTTCAATGTTCAGTTGGTCCGTAAGCATCGTCACATGACATGTTTACACTTGTTTCATGGCGCCGACACCGGCCACCATGTTAGTTTCGAGCCAAGAGCTCCATCGGGAATGGTTTTTCAGCCAACCCAACTGAACCGGCTATGGTAGCCACATGTGGACCTGACCACATGCAGAACTTCCCTGGGATTTCCTTAGTTGAAATCCTTGTGGAGGATTAGGTTGAGGTTGCTTGATCACGCCCCCGGGGGTACCACCTTGGCGTAAGCCCCACGAAGAGAATCTTCCTTTGGGAACGGTGGCACGTTATTGCAGCCCGACAAGTATTTTCCCGGGCACTTGACGCGAGGACGCTCCTTAGCAAAAGGGGGAGGACGCGTCGCTGCAATCCCGAGGCTGAACACCCAAAGACCACCAGGAAAATCGTTTTCCATCTCACAGTTTTCTCTTCAATATCCAGCATGAAAACCCCATGCTCAAACATGGAAGATGTTGTTGCTGTGTCAACATAAGATGAGCGATGTCTCACCAAAATCGATTCACGAAGCTTCGTTGAACCTTCAAGCACCAAAGCAACATGTGTAAGGATCCTCTTTTGGCTCTTTGCGATGAAAATTCTTGCTTCAACATGAAGCAAATCATGTGTTTGCATAGTCTCACACGACTTCCCGTGAACACAAGCGTCACCTTGACGTTTCACTCGCTCTTTATACTTTCCCCATGTGGTTAGTTTGACGTGTGAACCTCTTTCCTTTACAAACCGAGGACGGTTTGTAGCTAAATGGGGAGGAATGTAACACGGCAACCTAGCCGTGGTACAAAATAGGTCACTACCCCTTGGGTAGAACCGACCATAAACTACCAACTGGGTATTTGTACACCCAAGCAGGTAATCTGGGTAAGTCGGCTATTATCCCAAATACAAATATCTGCCAGGTCAGGATTTCCCCTTTTGCTCCTTGGTTAGTAGTTAGCCTTAGTGGAAGAGGATGGACCGTCCAGGTCCATCCGATGACATCAGCACGGCAGGAAAATATCCTGCAACATCCTGCCCTATGACAATACGTTGGTTGGTGGGACGCGCTCCGGCGCCCACCCCGTGGGATTTTACCCGCTGGTTGAGCCGTCGAGGCCAACCATTCCGTTCCGAGGGCTTTACCTTTCTCTCCTACCCCTCTACTTTCCTGGTTTGTTACATGGCTGTTGGGTTAGAATGCTGCTTGATTCCTGCCTATGCTGATGCAAGTAGTGGAACCTATGGATGAATGACAAGTTACTTCATGTTTTGTGGCAGGCGTGCTAATTATGCTTGAGAAGCTTGCTGGGCATGATCATACTATTGTGAATGGAGCTGCTGCTATTGTAGCTGATTCTGTTGCTCTTATAATGGCACCTGTTGTTAAAGCTAACTCATTATGCGTCACTTGTAAGCTACTCTTGCTGGTGTAGTAGCTCTCAAGTACCAAGTTTCTAGCTAAACACCATGGTCTCTTGCTCGAAAACAAAACGCATAATTGCCTCTTTCTATGACATGCGCTTCTCTTCATTTGTGAAGTGTTACTCTTCTTTCACTTTGCATTCTACATATATTACCACGTGAAAACCCTAATCTTACCCCATGCACAAACCATAGAGGACACAATGTTCTCTCAAAGGTGGAGAGTTTGTACCTGGATTGTGCATCTCCATGCTAATCATGTTATCCACATTGTCTCTAATGTTTAGAGACTAGATCCCACTATAGGAGCTTGAGGACATTAGTTTCTTGCTCACGTAGGCCACTAGACTACACAGCTCCACTCATGATACTACTAACTAGGACTCTATCAGCTAGATGCTCTCAGCACTAACATTGCTCTAATACAAAATAGATGTTTGTGGACCGTAAAAAGGACTAGGCTCCTAATACTTCTAAGAAAGTTGTGTTTAGAGAGTAACTACAATTATATTGAAGATCTCAAATTAGGATAGTATTGGGATTAAATGACTGTACTTGGTAGACAACTATTGTGCAAGAAATACTATAAGAGAATCAACTGAGCTAGAGACTAACTCTGTACTCTCACGCGAAGACATTGCTCCTGGCCCACAGATGAGCAACATCTAACAAGAGAGATCCAACAAGGTAGTTTGAGTCTTGGACAAAATCTGGCCACCACAACAAGGTACAGAGGCCTTCATGTAGTGAAGGAATTTCTCTTATTTAGTATTGCAAAAAAAATACAAACGTATTGGGGTTTTAACAAGAGCGTCATTGGAGTGTCTGAATCTCACGTAATGTCTGGAACTAGTGGAGGCTATTTTGAATGAATTCATGTAAAGAGCTTTGGTGATGAGGAATACTAGACTGCCTGCCTCTTACAACTGGTTGCTGGTGAGTTGACATATGTCAAAGCTGATAGAGGCTTCTTATTACAAAAGAAAAACTTCCTAGCCAAGGAAACATTTTGTATATAGTATCTCCTCTAGTTACTCTTACTAGTAAGTCATGTATGTGGGTGTTGACATAAAGTGGTCCTCACTCTAGGATTTTTATGACGCTGATGATTCCTGTATGCATGTTGTGTTGTATTATTGTCTTGTGCATGCATGCAATGATATATCACAGTTTCCACTCTAGGCCTTACATGCAGGTGCTGAGTTGTGTTGATGCATCGGCATATGCAGGGCGTTTGTTACTGCGTAGTTAGGTGTAAGCCCATCCTGAGTAGATGTAGCCTCGTAATCAGTAGTGCATTGTCACATTATATAGCAGCTGATTGGTATGAGGTAGTAAGCATGCTTAACTCCATTTTGCATGCAACGCACACCATTTCCAAGCGACAAGGTCCATTCCTCCCCATGGACCTAGATGCCAGAATAAAAAATGATCTTTATAAGTATAGAAAATCACTGCCGTGGAACCCAAGATTTTTTTACACAATTTTCTATAACTCCTTAAAAGCTCCTTCAATTCTAAAAACGATTGCCATCTTAATAAAAGAAATAGTTGCATTGATTGCCACCTATAACATATCATTTACTACCTGTTTACAAATCTCAGTGTAGCGGGAGGGCCGGTTCGGCCCTCCCTCCAAGCTAAAGCGAGGGGTGGTTGCGCACCACCCCTCGCGTCAGCAAAGGCTGGATGACCAGCACTTTACTCGCCGCCGGCCAGCTGGCTGCCGGCCGGCTGGACGGCGGACGGCCGGCCGAGTGACCGGCCGGCCACCAGTAAGCCAGCCGCCAGCCGCCGACCGCGGCCTGAGCCCGATCGGCGGCTGAGGGCCCGCGAGGGCCTCCAGGGCGAGGCCTCGTGGCCTCGTGCCCTCGCCCCCGCTCGCCCTCCTTGCAAGCGAGCGAGCGAGGGCGAGGGAGGGGGACGAGGACGAGAGACAAGAGAAAGCTGGCACGAAATCGCCAGCGTGTCTCGCACGTGAAAATTTCGTGCAAGAACATCAAAACGTAAATTGAAGTTCGTTAGCAACGAACTTCAACATAAAATAACAAAATAACTCGTGCGAGTACACGAGTTAGAGGTAAAAACCCCCGATTTAGGTCCCAAAACCAGGGGTAAGGTTAAAAACGGAAATGGGCCTCTAGAGACTCAAAATATTTGAGTCTCCCTCCTTTGGGTCATTGATGACGATTGCCCCTCAGTCTTACAAAGGGGGATTACCCCTGACGCAGACTAAGAACGCCATTCTTCGAACTCTGATGACGAATTCAGAGCAGGAGCTGGAGACTCGACCCATTACAGTCGGTCCTACCCTACCATCAACCATGATATTCTACCCCACTACATTCCCCCTCCTCCCTAGGGAGAAAAGTGTATGAAGAACGTTTTTGGGGACAACTTCTGATTTTTGGAGATAACACTATACTATAGTACTTTGTACTTTTGCACAAGCAAGCTTGATAGACGTCATGAGCTTCACTTTTTGATTATTTTACATTACCTTCTCATTTTCAGATACCCATTATCTCATATAATAACTTCACTCATGTTCACCCTTTATCAACCGTGCCATACCATTTTTTTCTCTCTTCTTCGGTCACCCATGCAGATACCAAGGTGTATAATGGGACTTTTTTGGATGATTTATGTATTGAAACCCCGTAGCTACTATTGTATATACACAGAAGATTATTAGCTGAATATTCAGGTTTTAGAATCAACTTTTTTATTAATGAAACCTCATTTCCCTCATCTCCACACCTAATGTATTCATTATGATAGTTATGGAAGAATTCCACTTCATCACGCATTGGAGAGATCAAAATGTAGAAAAGTGAGTTATTTTTAGTTTTATCCAGAGTAATTGAAACTGTTTTTAGGTTATTGTGTACTTGATATTGATTTGAAAAATATTTTGCCTTCTTTTCGTATATATTACCACTATCTCACAACAACAATCCCTTGATTGTCAATGTCAACGCAAGCCTTTTCTTGGTGGGGACCTCCATGGCCATATGTGAAATTAGATGCCACTGCACTCTCTATTATGGCTAGTATGGTTGGGTTTTCAAGTGAACGTGTCATGTATGGCTTGATAACCCAACCATACTAGCCATAATCGAGGGTGTTTTTTCATGGCTAGCATGGATGACGATGATGCGGTCACTTGATAACCCAACCATACTAGCCATAACATGCATGCCACGGTCACTTAATAACACATAACCAATACAAAACACCATGCCATGCCACTGCATGTATGGCTTAATGGCTAGTATGGTTGGGTTATCAAGTGACCCTTTCATGGATGACACCGCATCGTCATTCATGCCACTGCAGATATGGCTTAATTAAGAAGAGGGTGTGTGTTCATGGCTAGTATGGATGACGATGCGGAATTGCGGCTCGTTTTTTATGGAATGATAAAACATGAAATGAACGACATTGTCCATGATGAAAAGAGGTTCCGCTAGTTCCCTGGTTGACTCAGCATTCAGGCATTAATGGCTACGTCAGGTGGATGCAATGCAATAATAACGGCGAAGATCTCTTCGCCGTGTAACGGCGAAGAGATCTTCCGAGGACATGCCACATTTCACAGTTCTCTCGACTCTTCTGTTGGCATCTACTCAATTTGCACTGATCATTGTGGCGAATGATCGTCAGGTTGAATCGAATGCAGCTGTCTCAGCTCGCCACTGGTTCGCAAAGACAAGTTTCTGGCCGTCCTCGGCCAGCATAGCCAGCGGCCCCGATTCTCTGGTGACCTGTTTCAAGCAAGGATGCATAGGAGAATCTATATTTGTATCATCAGCCAGCTCAACGCCGTCTTTTCTAACGGCTCTCTGTCTCCGTCGTTCGGATGGCTGCAGCGAAGACATCAATGGTGCGAGCTAGTACGGATATTCCGAAAACGGTGCAAGCTAGGGTTTGCAGCGTAAATGGTGCGAGCTTATCCTCGCGTAAACGCGGATGGGAGCGAATCCGACTAAGTATAAGCTCGCACCATCTATTTTTCGCAGAGAGAAACATTGTAGAACGATGATGCCAAAAGCAACATCAAACGGACAAAAAAACTACGAAAACAAGATTGAGTTCGTTCAAGATCCCGTCCATGGGAAGCCCGCATTCCAGGAAAGAAGTCGAACAATCATCCCATCACCGACAATCGCATCTCTCTGTCTTTGTGTATGTCTATATCTATATCGTCATCTATATCTATTTCTATATCTATGTCTATATCTATTAATATATCTATATCTATATCTATATCTATATCTATATCTATATCTATA
>SZWC01027373.1:8956-22439 GCA_023375785.1 Penium margaritaceum | reverse complement strand
AGAGCTGTGCCAGAGTTGTGCCAGAGTTGTGCCAGAGTTGTGCCAGAGTTGTGCCAGTGTTGTGCCAGAGTTGTGCCAGAGTTGTGCCAGAGTTGAGCCAGAGTTCTGCAAGAGTTGTTCCAAAGTTGTGCCGTACTTGTGCCAGAGTTCTTCCAGAGTTGTACCAAAGTTGTGCCAGAGTTGTGCCACATTTGTGACAGATTAGTGCCAGAGTTGTGCAAGAATTGTGCCAGAGTTGTGCCAGTGTTGTGCCAGAGGTTTGCAAAAGTTGTGCCAGAGTTGTGAGAGAGTTGTGCTAGAGATGTGCCAGAGTCGTGCCAGAGTTGTACCAGACTTGTGCCAGAGCTGTGCCAGAGTTCTGCCAGAATTGTGCCAGAGATGTGCCCGAGTTGTGCAAGAGTTGTCCCAGAGTTGTGCCAGAGTTGTTCCATAGTTGTGCTAGAGTTTTGCCAGAGTTGTGTCAGAGTTGTGCCAGAGTTGTGCCAGTTTTGTGCCAGGTTTTTTTCTAGGGTTGTGCCAAAGCTGAGCCAGGGTTGTGCCAGAGTTGATGCAGAGTTGTACCAGAGTTGTGCCAGGGTTGTGCCAGAGTTGTGCCAGGGTTGGGCCAGAGTTGTGCCAGAGTTATGCCAGAATTGTGCCAGAAATGTGCCAGAATTGTGCCAGAGCTGTGCCACAGTTGTGCAAGGGTTGTGCCCAAGTTGTGCCAGAGTTGTGCCAGAGTTGTGCTAGAGATGTGCCAGAGTCGTGCCAGAGTTGTGCCAGAGTTGTGCCAGAGCTGTGCCAGAGTTCTGCCAGAATTGTGCCAGAAATGTGCCAGAATTGTGCCAGAGCTGTGCCACAGTTGTGCAAGGGTTGTGCCCAAGTTGTGCCAGAGTTGTGCCAGAGTTGTGCTAGAGATGTGCCAGAGTCGTGCCAGAGTTGTGCCAGAGTTGTGCCAGAGCTGTGCCAGAGTTCTGCCAGAATTGTGCCAGAAATGTGCCAGAATTGTGCCAGAGCTGTGCCACAGTTGTGCAAGGGTTGTGCCCAAGTTGTGCCAGAGTTGTGCCAGAGTTGTGCTAGAGATGTGCCAGAGTCGTGCCAGAGTTGTGCCAGAGTTGTGCCAGAGCTGTGCCAGAGTTCTGCCAGAATTGTGCCAGAAATGTGCCAGAATTGTGCCAGAGCTGTGCCACAGTTGTGCAAGGGTTGTGCCCAAGTTGTGCCAGAGTTGTGCCAGAGTTGTGCTAGAGATGTGCCAGAGTCGTGCCAGAGTTGTGCCAGAGTTGTGCCAGAGCTGTGCCAGAGTTCTGCCAGAATTGTGCCAGAAATGTGCCAGAATTGTGCCAGAGCTGTGCCACAGTTGTGCAAGGGTTGTGCCCAAGTTGTGCCAGAGTTGTGCCAGAGTTGTGCTAGAGATGTGCCAGAGTCGTGCCAGAGTTGTGCCAGAGTTGTGCCAGAGCTGTGCCAGAGTTCTGCCAGAATTGTGCCAGAAATGTGCCAGAATTGTGCCAGAGCTGTGCCACAGTTGTGCAAGGGTTGTGCCCAAGTTGTGCCAGAGTTGTGCCAGAGTTGTGCTAGAGATGTGCCAGAGTCGTGCCAGAGTTGTGCCAGAGTTGTGCCAGAGCTGTGCCAGAGTTCTGCCAGAATTGTGCCAGAAATGTGCCAGAATTGTGCCAGAGCTGTGCCACAGTTGTGCAAGGGTTGTGCCCAAGTTGTGCCAGAGTTGTGCCAGAGTTGTGCTAGAGATGTGCCAGAGTCGTGCCAGAGTTGTGCCAGAGTTGTGCCAGAGCTGTGCCAGAGTTCTGCCAGAATTGTGCCAGAAATGTGCCAGAATTGTGCCAGAGCTGTGCCACAGTTGTGCAAGGGTTGTGCCCAAGTTGTGCCAGAGTTGTGCCAGAGTTGTGCTAGAGATGTGCCAGAGTCGTGCCAGAGTTGTGCCAGAGTTGTGCCAGAGCTGTGCCAGAGTTCTGCCAGAATTGTGCCAGAAATGTGCCAGAATTGTGCCAGAGCTGTGCCACAGTTGTGCAAGGGTTGTGCCCAAGTTGTGCCAGAGTTGTGCCAGAGTTGTGCTAGAGATGTGCCAGAGTCGTGCCAGAGTTGTGCCAGAGTTGTGCCAGAGCTGTGCCAGAGTTCTGCCAGAATTGTGCCAGAAATGTGCCAGAATTGTGCCAGAGCTGTGCCACAGTTGTGCAAGGGTTGTGCCCAAGTTGTGCCAGAGTTGTGCCAGAGTTGTGCTAGAGATGTGCCAGAGTCGTGCCAGAGTTGTGCCAGAGTTGTGCCAGAGCTGTGCCAGAGTTCTGCCAGAATTGTGCCAGAAATGTGCCAGAATTGTGCCAGAGCTGTGCCACAGTTGTGCAAGGGTTGTGCCCAAGTTGTGCCAGAGTTGTGCCAGAGTTGTGCTAGAGATGTGCCAGAGTCGTGCCAGAGTTGTGCCAGAGTTGTGCCAGAGCTGTGCCAGAGTTCTGCCAGAATTGTGCCAGAGATGTGCCCGAGTTGTGCAAGAGTTGTGCCAGATTTGTGACAGAGTTGTGCCATAGTTGTGCTAGTGTTGTACCAGAGTTGTGTCAGAGTTGTGCCAGAGTTGTGCCAGTTTCGTGCAAGGGGTTTTGCCAGGGTTGTGCCAAAGTTGAGCCAGGTTTGTGCCAGAGTTGATGCAGGGTTGTACCACGGTTGTGCCAGGGTTGTGCCAGAGTTGTGCCAGGGTTGTGCCAGAGTTGTGCCAGAGTTGTGCCAGAATTGTGCCAGAATTGTGCCAGAGGTGTGCCAGAGCTGTGCCACAGTTGTGCAAGGGTTGTGCCCGAGTTGTGCCAAAGTTGTCCCAGAGTTGTGCCAGAGTTGTGCCAGAGTTTTGCCAGAGTTGTGTTAGAGTTGTGCCAGAGTTGTGCCAGAGTTGTGCCAGTGTTGTGCCAGAGTTGTGCCAGAGCTGTGCCAGAGTTGTGCAAGGGTTGTGCCCGAGTTGTGCCAGAGTTGTGCCAGAGTTGTGCCAGAATTGTGCCAGAGTTGTGCCAGAGTTGTGCCAGAGTTGTGCCAGAGTTGTGCCAGAGTTGTGCCAGTGTTGTGTTAGAGTTGTGCCAGAGTTGTGCCAGAGTTGTGCCAAAGTTGTGCCAGAGTTGTGCCCGTTTTATGCCAGGTTTTTGCCAAAGTTGTTCCAAAGTTGAGCCAGATTTGTGCCAGAGTTGATCCAGAGTTGTACGAGAGTTGTGGCAGGGTTATGCCAGAGTTGTGCCAGGGTTGTGCCAGAGTAGTGCCCAGGTTTTCAAGAGTTGTTTCAGAGTTGTGTCAGAGTCGTGCCAGAGTTGTGCCAGAGTCGTGCCAGAGTTGTGCAAGACTTGTGTCAGAGTTGTGCAAGAGTTGTGCCAGATTTGTGTAAGAGTTGTGCCAAAGTTGTGCCATACTTGTGCCAGAGTTGTTCCAGAGTTGTGCCAAAGTTGTGCCCGAGTTGTGCCATAGTTGTGCCAGAGTAGTGCCAGAGTTGTGCAAGAGTTGTGCCAGTGTTGTGCCAGAGTTGTGCCAGAGTTGTGCGAGAGTTGTGCCAGAGTTGTGCCAGAGTTGTGCCACAGTTGTGCAAGAGTTGTGCCCGAGTTGTGCCAGAGTTGTGCCAGAGTTGTGCCACAGTTGTGCAAGAGTTGTGCCCGAGTTGTGCCAGAGTTGTGCCAGAGTTGTGCCACAGTTGTGCAAGAGTTGTGCCCGAGTTGTGCCAGAGTTGTGCCAGAGTTGTGCCACAGTTGTGCAAGAGTTGTGCCCGAGTTGTGCCAGAGTTGTGCCAGAGTTGTGCCACAGTTGTGCAAGAGTTGTGCCCGAGTTGTGCCAGAGTTGTGCCAGAGTTGTGCCACAGTTGTGCAAGAGTTGTGCCCGAGTTGTGCCAGAGTTGTGCCAGAGTTGTGCCACAGTTGTGCAAGAGTTGTGCCCGAGTTGTGCCAGAGTTGTGCCAGAGTTGTGCCACAGTTGTGCAAGAGTTGTGCCCGAGTTGTGCCAGAGTTGTGCCAGAGTTGTGCCACAGTTGTGCAAGAGTTGTGCCCGAGTTGTGCCAGAGTTGTGCCAGAGTTGTGCCACAGTTGTGCAAGAGTTGTGCCCGAGTTGTGCCAGAGTTGTGCCAGAGTTGTGCCACAGTTGTGCAAGAGTTGTGCCCGAGTTGTGCCAGAGTTGTGCCAGAGTTGTGCCACAGTTGTGCAAGAGTTGTGCCCGAGTTGTGCCAGAGTTGTGCCAGAGTTGTGCCACAGTTGTGCAAGAGTTGTGCCCGAGTTGTGCCAGAGTTGTGCCAGAGTTGTGCCACAGTTGTGCAAGAGTTGTGCCCGAGTTGTGCCAGAGTTGTGCCAGAGTTGTGCCACAGTTGTGCAAGAGTTGTGCCCGAGTTGTGCCAGAGTTGTGCCAGAGTTGTGCCACAGTTGTGCAAGAGTTGTGCCCGAGTTGTGCCAGAGTTGTGCCAGAGTTGTGCCACAGTTGTGCAAGAGTTGTGCCCGAGTTGTGCCAGAGTTGTGCCAGAGTTGTGCCACAGTTGTGCAAGAGTTGTGCCCGAGTTGTGCCAGAGTTGTGCCAGAGTTGTGCCACAGTTGTGCAAGAGTTGTGCCCGAGTTGTGCCAGAGTTGTGCCAGAGTTGTGCCACAGTTGTGCAAGAGTTGTGCCCGAGTTGTGCCAGAGTTGTGCCAGAGTTGTGCCACAGTTGTGCAAGAGTTGTGCCCGAGTTGTGCCAGAGTTGTGCCAGAGTTGTGCCACAGTTGTGCAAGAGTTGTGCCCGAGTTGTGCCAGAGTTGTGCCAGAGTTGTGCCACAGTTGTGCAAGAGTTGTGCCCGAGTTGTGCCAGAGTTGTGCCAGAGTTGTGCCACAGTTGTGCAAGAGTTGTGCCCGAGTTGTGCCAGAGTTGTGCCAGAGTTGTGCCACAGTTGTGCAAGAGTTGTGCCCGAGTTGTGCCAGAGTTGTGCCAGAGTTGTGCCACAGTTGTGCAAGAGTTGTGCCCGAGTTGTGCCAGAGTTGTGCCAGAGTTGTGCCACAGTTGTGCAAGAGTTGTGCCCGAGTTGTGCCAGAGTTGTGCCAGAGTTGTGCCACAGTTGTGCAAGAGTTGTGCCCGAGTTGTGCCAGAGTTGTGCCAGAGTTGTGCCACAGTTGTGCAAGAGTTGTGCCCGAGTTGTGCCAGAGTTGTGCCAGAGTTGTGCTAGAGTTGTGCCAGAGTTGTGCCAGGGTTGTGCCAGAGTTGTGCCAGGGTTCTGCCAGAGTTGTGCCAGAGTTGTGCCAGTGTTGTGCCAGAGGTATGCCAAAGTTGTGCCAGAGTTGTGACAGAGTTGTGCTAGAGATGTGCCAGAGTCGTGCCAGAGTTGTACCAGAGTTGTGCCAGAGCTGTGCCAGAGTTCTGCCAGAATTGTGCCAGAGATGTGCCCGAGTTGTGCAAGAGTTGTGCCAGAGTTGTGCCAGAGATGTGCCATAGTTGTGCCAGAGTTGTGCCTGAGTTGTGCGAGAGTTGTGCCAGAGTTTTTCCAGAGTTGTGCCACAGTTGTGCCAGAGTTTTGTCAGAGTTGTGCCAGAGCTGTGCCAGATTTGTGCTATTGTTGAAATAGAGCTGTGCAAGAGTTGTGCAAGAGTTGTGCGAGAGTTGTGCCCAAGTTGTTCCAGAGTTCTGCAAGAGTTGTGCCAGAGTGAAGCGAGAGTTGTGCCAAAGTTGTTCCATAGTTGTGCCACAATTGTGCCAGAGTTGTGCCACAATTTTGCCACAGTTGTGCCATAGTTGTGCTGCAGCTGTGCCAGAGTTGTTCCAGTATTGCGCCAGAGTTGTGCCTAAGTTGTGCCGGAGTTCTGCCTAAGTTGTGCCGGAGTTGTGCCAGAGTTGTGCCATAGTTGTGCCAGAAATGTGCCAGAGTTGTGCCAAAGTTGTGCCAGAGTTGTGCCTAAGTTGTGCCGGAGTTCTGCCTAAGTTGTGCCGGAGTTGTGCCAGAGTTGTGCCATAGTTGTGCCAGAAATGTGCCAGAGTTGTGCCAAAGTTGTGCCAGAGTTGTGCCAGAGTTGTTCCAGAGTTTTGACAGAGTTGTGCCAGAGACGTGCCATAGTTCTGCCTGAGTTGTGACAAAGTTGTGCCAGAGTTGTGCCAGAGGTGTGCCAGAGTTGTGCCATAGTTGTGCCAGAGTTGTGCCATAGTTGTGCCAGAGTTATTCCATAGTTGTGCAGAAGTTGTTCCATAGTTGTGCCAGAGTTGTGCCATAGTGTTGCCAGAGTTGTGCCAGAGTTCTGCCAGAGTTGTGCCAGAGTTTTGTGTGAGTTGTGTCAGAGCTGTGCAGGGGTGGTGCCAGAGTTGTGCCAGAGTTATGCCAGAGTTGTGCCAGAGTTGTGCCAGAATTGTGCTAGAGACGAGACATGATTGTGCCAGAGTTGTGCCTGGGTTGTGCCAGAGTTGTGCCACGTTTGTGCCAGAATTGTGCCAACGTTCTGCCGGAGTTGTGCCACAGTTGTACCATGGTTGTGCCCTAGTTGTGCCTGAGTTGTTTCAGAGTTGTTCCAGAGTTGTGCCAGAGTTGTGCCGGCGTTGTGCCAGAGTTGTGCCACAGTTGTACCATGGTTGTGCCCTAGTTGTGCCAGAGTTGTGCCAGAGTTTTGCCAGAGTTGTGCCATAGTTCTTTCGGGGTTATATCAGAGTTGTGCCAGAGTTGTGCCAGAGATGTGCCCAGGTTGTGCCATAGTTGTGCAAGAGTTGTGCCAGAGTTGTACCAAAGTTGTGTCAGAGTTGTGCCATAGTTGTACCAAAGTTATGCAAGAGGTGTGTCAGAATTGTGCCAGAGTTGTGCAAAAGCTGTGCCAGAATTGTTCCATAGTTGTGCCAAAGTTGTGCCAGATCTGTGCCAGAGTTGTTCCAGAGTTGTGCCAGAGTTGTTCCAGAGTTGTGCCAGATTTGTGTCAGAATTGTTCCAGAGTTGTGCAAGAGTTGTGCCAGAGTTGTACCAGAGTTGTACCAGAGTTGTACCAGAGTTGTACCAGAGTTGTACCAGAGTTGTGCCAGAGTTGTGCCAGAGTTGTGCTAGAGCTGTGCCAGAGTTGTGCCAGAGTTGTGCCAGCGCTGTGCAAGAGGTGTGTCAGAGTTGTGCCAGAGTTGTGCCAGAGTTGGTTAAGGTTAGGCCAGAGCTGTGCCAGAGTTCTGCCATAATTGTGC
Source organism: Penium margaritaceum (assembly GCA_023375785.1). Lineage (NCBI taxonomy): Eukaryota > Viridiplantae > Streptophyta > Zygnematophyceae > Desmidiales > Peniaceae > Penium > Penium margaritaceum. Next base: position 15,334 of record SZWC01027373.1, on the reverse strand, counting down.
CAGAGTTGTGCCAGGGTTGTGCCATAGTTGTGCCAGAGTTGTGCCAGAGTTGTGCCAGAGTTGTGCCAGAGTTGTGCAAGAGTTGTGCCAGAGTTGTACCAGAGTTGTACCAGAGTTGTGTTAGAGTTGTGCCAGATTTGTGTCAGAGTTTTGCCAGAGTTGTGCCAGAGTTGTGCCAGAGTTGTGCCAGAGTTGTGTCAGATTTCTGCCAGATTTGTGTCAGAGTTGTGCCAGAGTTGTTCCAGTGATGTGCCAGAGTCGTGCCAAATTGGTGCGAGATTTGTGCGATAGCTGTTCCAGAGTTGTGCCACAGCTGTGCCAGAGTTGTGCGGGAGTTATACCATAGTTGTTCCATAGTTGGGCCAGAGCTAGTTGTTCCATAGTTGTGCCTTAGTTGTGCCTGTGTTGTGCCAGAGTTGTGCCAGAGTTTTGCCGGAGTTGTGCCAGAAATGTGCAAGAGTTGTGCCAAGGTTGTGCCAGAGTTGTGCCAGATCTCTTCCAGATATTTGCCAGAGTTGTGCCAGAGTTGTGCCATTGTTGTGCGAGAGTTTTGCCAGAGTTGTGCCAGTGTTGTGCCAGAGTAGTGCCCGAGTTTTGCCAGAGTTGTGTCAGAGATGTGCCAGAGTTGTGCCATAGTTGTGCCAGAGATGTACCAGAGTTGTGCCAAACTTGTGCCAGAGTTTTGCCATAACTGTTCAGGAGTTGTGCCAGAGTTGTGCCATTGTTCTCCCAGAGTTGTGCAATAGTTGTGCCATAGTTGTGCCGGAGTTGTACCATAGTTTTGCCAGAGTTGTGCCAGAGTTGTGCCAGAGTTGTGCCAGAGTTCTGTTAGAGTAGTGCCAGATCTGTGTCGGAGTTGTGCCAGAGTTGTGCCATAATTATGCCAGATTTTTTCCAGAGTTGTGCCAAAGTTGTGCCAGCGTTGAGCCAGGATTGTGCCAGACGTGTGGTAGAGTTGTGCCGAAGTTGTGCCACATCTTTCCCACAGTTGTGCCAGAGTTGTGCCAGAGTTGTCCCACGGTTGTTCCACAGTTGTGCCAAAGTTGTGCCAGAGTTTTTCCAGTGTTGTGCCAGAGTTGTGCCAAAGTTGTGCCTGAGTTGTGCCAGCGTTATGCCAGAGTTGTGCCAGAGTGGTGCCAGGGTTGTGACAGGGTTGTACCAGAGTTTTGCCAAAAATGTGCCAGAGTTGTGCCAGAGTTCTATAAGAGTTGTGACAGACTTGTGCCCGATTTGTGCCAGAGTTGTGCCAGAGTTGTGGAAGAGTTGTGCAAGAGTTGTGTCATAGTTGTGCCAGAGTTATTCGAGAGCTCTGCCAGACTTGTGCGAGAGTTCTGCAAGAGTTGTGCCAGAGTTGTGCCAGAGTTGGTCCAGAATTGTGACAGAGATGTGCCAGAGTTGTTCCACAGTTTTGCCACAGTTGTGCCAGAGTAGTGCCAGAGTTGTTCCAGCGTTGAGCCAGAGTGGTGCCAGAGTTGTGCCAGAGTTGGTCCAGAATTGTGACAGAGATGTGCCAGAGTTGTTCCACAGTTTTGCCACAGTTGTGCCAGAGTAGTGCCAGAGTTGTTCCAGCGTTGAGCCAGAGTGTTGCCAGAGTTGTGCCAAAGTTGTGGCAGAGTTGTGCCTGAGTTGTGCCAGAGTTGTGCTAGAGTTGTGCCCAAGTTGTGCCAGAGGTGTGCCAGAGTTGTGCCATTGTTGTGCCAGAGCTGTGCCAGAGTTGGACCAGTGTTTTTCAACAGTTGTTCCATGATTGTACCATAGTTACCTAGAGTTGTGCCAAAGTTGGGCCAGATTTGTGCAAGAGTTGTGCTAGAGTCGGGTCAGAGCTGTGCCAGGGTTGTGCCATAGTTGTGCCAAAGTTGTGCCAGAATTGTGCCAGAGTTGTGCCAAAGTTGGGCCAGATTTGTGCAAGAGTTGTGCTAGAGTCGGGTCAGAGCTGTGCCAGGGTTGTGCCATAGTTGTGCCAAAGTTGTGCCAGAATTGTGCCAGAGTTGTGCCAGAGTTGTGCCAGAGTTGTACCAGAGTTGTCCCAGCAATGTGCCATAGTTGTTCCACAGTTGTGCAAGAGTTGTGCCAGTGTTGTGCCAGAGTTGTGCCAGAGTTGTGCCAGAGTATTCTAGCATTGTGCCAGAGTTGTGCCAGAGTTGTGCCAGAGTTGTGCCAGAGTTGTGCCAGAGTTGTGCAAGAGTTGTGCCATAGTTGTGCCAGAGTTGTGCCATAGTCTTGCCAGAGTTGTGCCAGATATGCGCCAGAGTTGTGACAGAGTTGTGCCAGAGTTGTGCCAGACTTGTGCCAGAGTTGTGCCAGAGTCGTGCCAGAGTTTCGCCAGACTTGTGCCAGAGTTGTGCCAGAGTCGTGCCAGAGTTTCGCCAGACTTGTGCCAGAGTTGTGCCAGAGTCGTGCCAGAGTTTCGCCAGACTTGTGCCAGAGTTGTGCCAGAGTCGTGCCAGAGTTTCGCCAGACTTGTGCCAGAGTTGTGCCAGAGTCGTGCCAGAGTTGTGCCAGAGATGCGCCAGAGTTGTGCCAGAGTTGTGCGAGAGTTGTGCCAGAGTTGTGCCATAGTTGTGCCAGAGTTGTGCCAATGTTGTGCCAGATTTTTGCCAGAGTTGTTCTAGCGTTGTGCCAGAGTTGTGCCAAATTTGTGCCAGAGTTCTGCCAGAATTGTGTAAGAGTTGTGCCATAGTTGGGCCAGAGTTGTGCCATAGTTTTGCCACAGTTGTGCCAGAGTTGTGCCAGAGTTGTGGCAGGGTTCTGTGTGAGTTGTGCCGGAGCCGTGCCAGAATGGTGCCAGAGTTGTGCCTGAGTTCTGCCAGAGTTGTGCCAGAGTTGTGCCAGAGATGTGCCAGAGTTGAGCCAGGATTGTGGCAGAGTTGTGCCAGAGTCGTGGCAGAGTTTTGCCACATTTGTGCCAGAATCCTGCCAGAGTTCTGCCGGAGTTGTGCCACAGCTTTGCCACAGTCATGCCATAGTNGGCCAGAGTTGTGCCATAGTTTTGCCACAGTTGTTCCAGAGTTGTGCCAGAGTTGTTGCAGGGTTCTGTGTGAGTTGTGCCGGAGCCGTGCCAGAATGGTGCCAGAGTTGTGCCTGAGTTCTGCCGGAGTTGTGCCAGAGTTGTGCCAGAGATGTGCCAGAGTTGAGCCAGGATTGTGGCAGAGTTGTGCCAGAGTCGTGGCAGAGTTTTGCCACATTTGTTCCAGAATCCGGCCAGAGTTCGGCCGGAGTTGTGCCACAGCTTTGCCACAGTCATGCCATAGTTGTGCCAGAGTTGTGCCAGAGCTGTGCCAGAGTTGTGCCAGAGTTGTTCCTGAGTTTTTCCATAGTTGTGCTGGTGTTGTTCCAGAGCTGTGCTAGAGTTGTGCCAGAGTTGTGCCCGAGTTGTGCCAGAGTTGTGCTAGAGTTGTGCCAGAGTTGTGCCAGAGTTGTACCAGAGTTGTGCCAGAGTTGTGCCAGAATTGTGCCAGAGTTTTGCCAGAGTTTTGCCATTATTGTGCCAGAGTTTTGCCGAAGTTGTGCCACATCTTTGCCACAGTTGTGCCAGAGCTGTCCCACGGTTGTTCCAGAGTTGTGCCAGAGTTGTGCCAGAGTTGTGCATGAGTTGTGCCTGAATTATGCCAGAGTTGTGCCAGAGTTGTGCCAGAGTTGCGCCAGAGTTGTGCCTGAAGTGTGCCAGCATTGTGCCAGAGTTGTGCTAGATATTTGCCAATGTTGTGCCATAAAATCGCCATAGTTGTGCCAGATTTGTGCCAGAGTTCTGCCGGAGTTGTGCCAGAGTTGTGCCAGAGTTGTGCCAGAGTTGTGCCAGAGTTGTGCTAGAGTTGTGCCAGAGGTGTGCCAGAGTTGTGCCAGGGTTGTGCCAGAGTTTTGCCAGAGTTGTGCCAGAGTTGTGCGAGAATTGTGCCAGAGTTGTGCTAGAGTTGTGCCAGAGGTGTGCCAGAGTTGTGCCAGGGTTGTGCCAGAGTTTTTCCACAAATGTGCCAGAGTTGTGCCAGGGTTGTGCAAGAGTTCTGCCAGAGTTGTGCCAGAGTTGATCCAGTGTTGTGCCATACTTGTGCCAGAGTTGTGCGAGAGTTGTGCCAGAGTTGTGCCACAATTGGTCCAGAGTTCTGGCAGAGGTGTGCTGGAGTTTTGCCACAGTTTTGCCACAGTTGTGCTAGAGTTCTTCCAGAGTTGTGCCAGAGTTGTACAAGAATTGTGCCAGAGTTGTGCCAGAGTCGGGCCAGAGTTGTGCCAGGGTTGTGCCAGAGTTGGGCCAAAGTTGTGCCGGAATTGGCTAGAGTTGTGCCAGAGTTGTGCCAGAGTAGTGCCAGAGTTATGGCAATGTTGTGCCATAGTTGTGCCAGAGTTGTGCCAGAGTTGTGCCAGAGTTGTGACAAAGTTGTGCCAGAGTTTTGCCAGAGTTGTTCTAGCGTTGTGCCAGAGTTGTGCCAAAGTTGTGCCAGAGTTGTGGCAGAGTTGTGCCAGAGTTGTGCCAGAGTTGTGCCAGAGTTGAGCCAGGATTGTGCCAGAGTTGTGCCAGAGTCGTGCCATAGTTTTGCAAGATTTGTGCCAGAATCGTGCCAGAGTTGTGCCTGAGTTGTGCCACGCCTTCGCCACAGTAGTGCCAGAGTTGTGCCATAATTTTCCCACAGTTTTTCCAGAGTTGTGGCAGAGTTGTGCTAGAGTTGTGCCAGAGTTATTCCAGAGTTCTACCAAAGTTGTGCCAGCGTTGCGCCAGACTTGTGCCAGAGTTGTGCCAAAAAAGTGCCCGAGTAGTGCCAGCGTTGTGCCAGAGCCCGTAACAGAGTTGTGCCAGAGTTGTGTCAGAGTTGTGCCATAGTTGTGCCAGCGTTGTGCCAGAGTTCTGCAAGAGTTGTGTCAGAGTTGTGCTGGAGTTGTGCCAGAGTTGTGCCAGAAGTGTGCCATAGTTGTGCCAAACTCGTGCCCAAGTAAAGCCAGAGTAGTGCCAGAGTTGTGAAAGCGTTTTGCGAGAGTTGTGCCAGAAATTTGCCAGCGTTGTGCCAGAGATGTGCCAGAGTCGTGCCAGAGCTGTGCCAGAGTTGTGCCAGAGTTGTGCCATAGTTGTGCCAGAGTTGTGCCAGAGTTGTGTCAGAGATGTGCCAAATTTCTCCAGAGTTATGCCAAAGTTGAGCCAGAGAGTTGTGTCAGAGTTGTGCAAGAGTCGTGCCAGATTTGTCCCAGATTTGTGCCAGAGTTGTGCAAGAGTTGTGCAAGAGTTGTGCTAGAGTTGTGCCAGAGTTGATCCAGTGATGTGCCAGAGTCGTGCCACAGTTGTGCCAGTGTTGTGCCAGGGTTGTGCCAGAAATGTGTCAGAATTGTGCCCAAGTTGTGCCCAATTTGTACCAGAGTTATTCCAGTGTTTTGCTAGAGTTGTGCCAGAGGTGTGCCATAGTTGTGCCAGAGTTGTGCCAGAGTTGTGCCAGAGTTGTGCTAGAGTAGTGCCAGAGTTGTGCCAGAGTTGTGTCAGAGTTGTGCCCGAGTTGTGCCATAGTTGTGCCAGAGTTGTGCCAGAGATCTGCCAGAGTTATGCAAGGGTTGTGCCATAATTGTGCCAGCGTTGTGCCATAGTTTTGCCATAATTGTGCCAGAGTTGTGCCAGAGGTGTGCCAGAGTTCTTTTGGAGTTGTGCCAGAGCTGTGCCAAAGTGGTCCCAGAGTTGTGCCAGAGTTATGGCGGAATTGTGCCATGGTTTAGGGTTTAGGGTTCAGGCAGAGTTGTGCCATGATTGTTCGAGAGTTGTGCAACAGATGTGCCAGAGTTGTGCAATGTTTGTGCCAGAGTTGTGCCGGAATTGTGCCACATCTTTGTCACAGTTGTGCCAGAGTTGTTTCAGAGTTGTCCCCACGGTTATTCCAGAGTTGTGCCTGAGTTGTGCCAGTGTTATGCCAGAGTTGTTCCAGAGTTTTGGCAGAGTTCTACCAGAGTTCTGCCACAGTTGTGCCAGCGTTGTGCCATAGTTGTGCCAAACGTTTGCCAAAGTTGTGCCCAAAAATCGCCATAGTTATGCCAGATATGTGCCAGAGTTGTGCCAGAGTTGTGCCAGAATTGTGCCAGAGTTCTTCTAGCGTTTTGCCAGAGTTGTGCCATAGTTGTGCCAGGGTTGTGCAAGAGTTTTCCCAAAAATGTGCCAGAGTTGTGCCGAAGTTGTTTTAGGGTTGCGACGGAGTTGTGCCCAATTTGTGCCAGAGTTGTGCCAGAGTTGTGCAAGAGTTGTGCCAGAGTTGTGCCGGAGTTGTGCCAGAGTTGTTCCAGAGGTGTGCCAGACTTGTGCCAGAGGTGTGCCAGAGATTTGCCAGAGGTGTGCCAGAGATTTGCCAGAGTTGTGCCAGAGTTGTGTCAGAGTTGTGCCAGAGTTGTGCCAGAGTTGTGCCAGAGTTGGGCCAG
>SZWC01027372.1:7976-19628 GCA_023375785.1 Penium margaritaceum | reverse complement strand
ACTTGCATGCCCTGACGCTTCTGCCTGCTCCTGCTACTGCCGTTCTCATGCCTACATTATTGTGACATTGTATCAAAGCTTCAGACAACATCACATGGAGTCTCGTGACCGCGTCATCGCTCTGCCGCCATCCTTCCTTCATCGCATTCATTTGCGTTCCTCTACCGCTGCTATCGTTGCCTCGTGCTTCTCACCTTTGTCCGCAGCTGACATCAGCAGCACTGCCTGACGAGTTTCCCACGCTGAAGAAAACGCCTCGTCATCCTAAAGGAAGCCCTGCACCTGTTTCCACGCCCGTGGTCAACGATCGATGACTTGTCATCCACGTCAGCCGCAAGCAACTCTCGAACCGCCGCCTGCCGTCAACTACCAAGAAGCCTCCTGCCATCTGCCATCCACTGCCCCTCATTGCCTCTCGCTCCACAAGCAACTCCTCCTCTCGCCTCTTTCCTCGTCAGCCTCATCTGCTACTTCATCCTTGTCATCTTCAACCCACCTGGATCTATCATCTCGAGCCGCCTTCTCGCACCGCCTTCTCGCTCTGTCAGCAGCTGCAGTCCAAACTGCCCTCGTCAGGATATCGGACACCACCAGTCTTCCTGCTCCCATTTCCGAGCCAACTAGGGAACAAGCTGTCACTCTCCTGACATCGGCGGATCAGTGCCCATGCCCGCTGCTCGACTCACTCTGTCGTAACCAACGTCCTCGAACAATCAGGATATCGGACACCAGCAGTCTTCCTGCCCACCAAAGGGTCAACTGAGGAACAAGCCGTAACTCTCCAAAAAGCAGAGGAAGTGGTTGTGTCGCTCTACTTCTCAGGGGCACTGCCTCTCATCTCTCCTGCCACTGATTGCCTCACTCTCTACCTTCCTCCTTGTGCATCGCCATCCTCATTCTTCGCGACATTCCATCTACTGCCTTGTGTCCTTCTTGCCATCTTTGCTCCAGTTTCTTCAGCTCCATCAGCCGTCTGTTCCTGCCTCATCTCTGTTTCTCCGGCNTCATCTTCATCAACTTCGTCTTGCAGCGCACATGGTTTTGCACCTGCGCCCACTCATTCATCAGTTGCCTCCTCCGCTTCCGCATCGTTCTCTGCTCGGCACAAGGATCCGCCCAGTCGCATCACCTGTTCCGCGACAACCTGCGCCCACGCCGGAACTTCGTTCAGCGCACGCGGCTCGCCCCTACGCCCACTCTGCCATCATCATCAGCCTCCGTTTCATCATCAGCAGCCATCAGCATCTGTGACCAGCACAAGGATCTGCACGAGCTAGCTGCCCGCTTCACAGCAGCCTGCACCCACGCCGGTCGCAGATTTATCGCGGCGTATTGGCCTCTGTGTTTCTCACCACTGTGTTCCTGACAAGTGTGTTTCTGACCATTGTGTTTCTGACCATTGTGTTTCTGACCACTGTGATTCCAACCACTGTGCTTCTGACCACTGTGTTTCTGACCACTGTGTTTCTGACCACTGTGTTTCTAACCACTGTGTTTCTGACCACTGTGTTTCTGACCACTGTGTTTCTGACCACTGTGTTTCTGACCACTGTGTTTCTAACCACTGTGTTTCTGACCACTGTGTTTCTGACCACTGTGTTTCTGACCACTGTGTTTCTGACCACTGTGTTTATGACCACTGTGTTTCTGACCAGTGTGTTTCTGACCAGTGTATATCTGACCACTGTACTTCTGACCCGTGTGTTTCTGGCCTGTGTGATTCTGACCACAGTCTTTCTCACCAGTGTGTTTCTGACCACTGTGTTTCTGACCAATGTGTTTCAGACCGCTGTGTTTCTGACCACTGTGTTTTTGACCAGTGTGTTTCTGACTGGTGTGTTTCTGACCAGGGTGTTTCTGACGACTGTGTTTCTGACCAGAGTGTTTCTGACCATTGTGTTTCTGACGACTGTGTTCTGACCACTGTGTGTCTGACCAGTGTGCCTCTGACCAGTGTGTTTCTGACCACTGTGTTTCTGACCACTGTGTTTCTGACCACTGTGTTTCTGACCACTGTGTTTCTGACCAGTGTGTTTCTGACCANGGAACAAGCCGTAACTCTCCAAAAAGCAGAGGAAGTGGTTGTGTCGCTCTACTTCTCAGGGGCACTGCCTCTCATCTCTCCTGCCACTGATTGCCTCACTCTCTACCTTCCTCCTTGTGCATCGCCATCCTCATTCTTCGCGACATTCCATCTACTGCCTTGTGTCCTTCTTGCCATCTTTGCTCCAGTTTCTTCAGCTCCATCAGCCGTCTGTTCCTGCCTCATCTCTGTTTCTCCGTCATCAGCATCCTCCGCTCCGTCTTCACATCAATCATCTTCATCAACTTCGTCTTGCAGCGCACATGGTTTTGCACCTGCGCCCACTCATTCATCAGTTGCCTCCTCCGCTTCCGCATCGTTCTCTGCTCGGCACAAGGATCCGCCCAGTCGCATCACCTGTTCCGCGACAACCTGCGCCCACGCCGGAACTTCGTTCAGCGCACGCGGCTCGCCCCTACGCCCACTCTGCCATCATCATCAGCCTCCGTTTCATCATCAGCAGCCATCAGCATCTGTGACCAGCACAAGCATCTGCACGAGCTAGCTGCCCGCTTCACAGCAGCCTGCACCCACGCCGGTCGCAGATTTATCGCGGCGTATTGGCCTCTGTGTTTCTCACCACTTTGTTCCTGACAAGTGTGTTTCTGACCATTGTGTTTCTGACCACTGTGTTTCTGACCACTGTGATTCCAACCACTGTGCTTCTGACCACTGTGTTTCTGACCACTGTGTTTCTGACCAGTGTGTTTCTGACCACTGTGTTTCTGACCACTGTGTTTCTGACCACTGTGTTTCTGACCACTGTGTTTCTGACCACTGTGTTTCTGACCAGTGTGTTTCTGACCACTGTGTTTCTGACCACTGTGTTTCTGACCACTGTGTTTCTGACCACTGTGTTTCTGACCACTGTGTTTATGACCACTGTGTTTCTGACCAGTGTGTTTCTGACCAGTGTATTTCTGACCACTGTACTTCTGACCAGTGTGTTTCTGGCCTGTGTGATTCTGACCACAGTCTTTCTGACCAGTGTGTTTCTGACCACTGTGTTTCTGACCAATGTGTTTCAGACCGCCGTGTTTCTGACCACTGTGTTTTTGACCAGTGTGTTTCTGACTGGTGTGTTTCTGACCAGGGTGTTTCTGACGACTGTGTTTCTGACCAGAGTGTTTCTGACCATTGTGTTTCAGACGACTGTGTTCTGACCACTGTGTGTCTGACCAGTGTGCCTCTGACCAGTGTGTTTCTGACCACTGTGTTTCTAACCACTGTGTTTCTGACCACTGTGTTTCTGACCACTGTGTTTCTGACCAGTGTGCCTCTGACCAGTGTGTTTCTGACCACTGTGTTTCTAACCACTGTGTTTCTGACCACTGTGTTTCTGACCACTGTGTTTCTGACAACTGTGTTTCTGACCACTGTGTTCCTGACCACTGTGTTTCTGATCAGTGTGTTTCTGACCACTGTATTTCTGACCACTGTGTTTCTGACCACTGTGTTTCTGACCACTGTGTTTCTCACCAGTGTGTTTCTGACCACTGTGTTTCTGACCAGCGTGTTTCTGACCAGTGCGTTTCTGACCACTGTGTTTCTGACCAGCGTGTTTCTGACCAGTGCGTTTCTGACCACTGTGTTTCTGACCAGCGTGTTTCTGACCAGTGCGTTTCTGACCACTGTGTTTCTGACCAGCGTGTTTCTGACCAGTGCGTTTCTGACCACTGTGTTTCTGACCAGCGTGTTTCTGACCAGTGCGTTTCTGACCACTGTGTTTCTGACCAGCGTGTTTCTGACCAGTGCGTTTCTGACCACTGTGTTTCTGACCAGCGTGTTTCTGACCAGTGCGTTTCTGACCACTGTGTTTCTGACCAGCGTGTTTCTGACCAGTGCGTTTCTGACCACTGTGTTTCTGACCAGCGTGTTTCTGACCAGTGCGTTTCTGACCACTGTGTTTCTGACCAGCGTGTTTCTGACCAGTGCGTTTCTGACCACTGTGTTTCTGACCAGCGTGTTTCTGACCAGTGCGTTTCTGACCACTGTGTTTCTGACCAGCGTGTTTCTGACCAGTGCGTTTCTGACCACTGTGTTTCTGACCAGCGTGTTTCTGACCAGTGCGTTTCTGACCACTGTGTTTCTGACCAGCGTGTTTCTGACCAGTGCGTTTCTGACCACTGTGTTTCTGACCAGCGTGTTTCTGACCAGTGCGTTTCTGACCACTGTGTTTCTGACCAGCGTGTTTCTGACCAGTGCGTTTCTGACCACTGTGTTTCTGACCAGCGTGTTTCTGACCAGTGCGTTTCTGACCACTGTGTTTCTGACCAGCGTGTTTCTGACCAGTGCGTTTCTGACCACTGTGTTTCTGACCAGCGTGTTTCTGACCAGTGCGTTTCTGACCACTGTGTTTCTGACCAGCGTGTTTCTGACCAGTGCGTTTCTGACCACTGTGTTTCTGACCAGCGTGTTTCTGACCAGTGCGTTTCTGACCACTGTGTTTCTGACCAGCGTGTTTCTGACCAGTGCGTTTCTGACCACTGTGTTTCTGACCAGCGTGTTTCTGACCAGTGCGTTTCTGACCACTGTGTTTCTGACCAGCGTGTTTCTGACCAGTGCGTTTCTGACCACTGTGTTTCTGACCAGCGTGTTTCTGACCAGTGCGTTTCTGACCACTGTGTTTCTGACCAGCGTGTTTCTGACCAGTGCGTTTCTGACCACTGTGTTTCTGACCAGCGTGTTTCTGACCAGTGCGTTTCTGACCACTGTGTTTCTGACCAGCGTGTTTCTGACCAGTGCGTTTCTGACCACTGTGTTTCTGACCAGCGTGTTTCTGACCAGTGCGTTTCTGACCACTGTGTTTCTGACCAGCGTGTTTCTGACCAGTGCGTTTCTGACCACTGTGTTTCTGACCAGCGTGTTTCTGACCAGTGCGTTTCTGACCACTGTGTTTCTGACCAGCGTGTTTCTGACCAGTGCGTTTCTGACCACTGTGTTTCTGACCAGCGTGTTTCTGACCAGTGCGTTTCTGACCACTGTGTTTCTGACCAGCGTGTTTCTGACCAGTGCGTTTCTGACCACTGTGTTTCTGACCAGCGTGTTTCTGACCAGTGCGTTTCTGACCACTGTGTTTCTGACCAGCGTGTTTCTGACCAGTGCGTTTCTGACCACTGTGTTTCTGACCAGCGTGTTTCTGACCAGTGCGTTTCTGACCACTGTGTTTCTGACCAGCGTGTTTCTGACCAGTGCGTTTCTGACCACTGTGTTTCTGACCAGCGTGTTTCTGACCAGTGCGTTTCTGACCACTGTGTTTCTGACCAGCGTGTTTCTGACCAGTGCGTTTCTGACCACTGTGTTTCTGACCAGCGTGTTTCTGACCAGTGCGTTTCTGACCACTGTGTTTCTGACCAGCGTGTTTCTGACCAGTGCGTTTCTGACCACTGTGTTTCTGACCAGCGTGTTTCTGACCAGTGCGTTTCTGACCACTGTGTTTCTGACCAGCGTGTTTCTGACCAGTGCGTTTCTGACCACTGTGTTTCTGACCAGCGTGTTTCTGACCAGTGCGTTTCTGACCACTGTGTTTCTGACCAGCGTGTTTCTGACCAGTGCGTTTCTGACCACTGTGTTTCTGACCAGCGTGTTTCTGACCAGTGCGTTTCTGACCACTGTGTTTCTGACCAGCGTGTTTCTGACCAGTGCGTTTCTGACCACTGTGTTTCTGACCAGCGTGTTTCTGACCAGTGCGTTTCTGACCACTGTGTTTCTGACCAGCGTGTTTCTGACCAGTGCGTTTCTGACCACTGTGTTTCTGACCAGCGTGTTTCTGACCAGTGCGTTTCTGACCACTGTGTTTCTGACCAGCGTGTTTCTGACCAGTGCGTTTCTGACCACTGTGTTTCTGACCAGCGTGTTTCTGACCAGTGCGTTTCTGACCACTGTGTTTCTGACCAGCGTGTTTCTGACCAGTGCGTTTCTGACCACTGTGTTTCTGACCAGCGTGTTTCTGACCAGTGCGTTTCTGACCACTGTGTTTCTTACCACTGTGTTTCCGACCACTATGTTTCTGACCACTGTGTTTCTGCCCACTGTGTTTCTGACCACTGTGTTTCTGACCACTGTGTTCATGACCAGTGTGTTTCTGACCAGTGTGTTTGTGACCAGTGTGTTTCTGACCAGTGTGTTTCTGACAACTGTGTTTCTAACCACTGTGCTTCTGACTAGTGTGTTTATGACCACTGTGTTTCTGACCAGTGTGTTTCTGACCACTGTGTTTCTGACCAGTGTGTTTATGACCACTGTGTTTCTGACCAGTGTGTTTCTGACCAGTGTGTTTCTGACAACTGTGTTTCTAACCACTGTGTTTCTGACTAGTGTGTTTATGACCACTGTGTTTCTGACCAGTGTGTTTCTGACCACTGTGTTTCTCACCAGTGTGTTTATGACCACTGTGTTTCTGACCAGTGTGTTTCTGACCACTGTGTTTTTCACCACTGTGTTTCTGATCAGTGTGTTTCTGTCCTGTGTGTTTCTGAACGCTGTGTTTCTGACCACTTTGCTTCTGACGACTGTGTTTCTGTCCAGTGTGTTTTTGACCAGTGTGTTTCTGACCACTGTGTTTCTGACCACTGTGTTTCTGACCACTGTGTTTCTGACCACTGTGTTCCTGACTACTGTGTTTCTGACCACTGTGTTTCTGATCACCGTGTTTCTGACCAGTGTGTTTCTGACCACTGTGTTTCTGACCAGTGTGTTTCAGACCACTGTGTTTCTGACCAGTGTGTTCATGACCAGTGTGTTTCTGACCAGTGTGTTTCTGACCACTGTGTTTCTGACCAGTGTGTTTCAGACCACTGTGTTTCTGACCAGTGTGTTCATGACCAGTGTGTTTCTAACCACTGTGTTTCTGACCAGTGTGTTTCTGACCAGTGTGTTTCTGACCATTGTCTTTCTGACCACTGTGATTCTGACCAGTGTGTTTCTGACCACTGTGTTTATGGCCAGTGTGTTTCTGACCAGTGTGTTTGTAACCACTGTGTTTCTGACCAGTGTGTTTCTGACCACTGTGTTTCTGACCACAGTGTTTCTGACCACCGTGTTTCTGACCGGTGTGTTTCTGACCAGTGTGTCTCTGACAAACGTGTTTCTGACCAGTGTGTTTCTGACCAGTGTGTTTCTGACCACTGTGTTTCTGACCAGTGTGTTTCTGACCAGTGTGTTTCTGACCAGTGTGTATCTGACCAGTGTGTTTCTGACCACTGTGTCTCTGACCAGTGTGTTTCTGACCAGTGTGTATCTGACCAGTGTGTTTCTGACCACTGTGTCTCTGACCAGTGTGTTTCTGACCAGTGTGTATCTGACCAGTGTGTTTCTGACCACTGTGTCTCTGACCAGTGTGTTTCTGACCAGTGTGTATCTGACCAGTGTGTTTCTGACCACTGTGTCTCTGACCAGTGTGTTTCTGACCAGTGTGTATCTGACCAGTGTGTTTCTGACCACTGTGTCTCTGACCAGTGTGTTTCTGACCAGTGTGTATCTGACCAGTGTGTTTCTGACCACTGTGTCTCTGACCAGTGTGTTTCTGACCAGTGTGTATCTGACCAGTGTGTTTCTGACCACTGTGTCTCTGACCAGTGTGTTTCTGACCAGTGTGTATCTGACCAGTGTGTTTCTGACCACTGTGTCTCTGACCAGTGTGTTTCTGACCAGTGTGTATCTGACCAGTGTGTTTCTGACCACTGTGTCTCTGACCAGTGTGTTTCTGACCAGTGTGTATCTGACCAGTGTGTTTCTGACCACTGTGTCTCTGACCAGTGTGTTTCTGACCAGTGTGTATCTGACCAGTGTGTTTCTGACCACTGTGTCTCTGACCAGTGTGTTTCTGACCAGTGTGTATCTGACCAGTGTGTTTCTGACCACTGTGTCTCTGACCAGTGTGTTTCTGACCAGTGTGTATCTGACCAGTGTGTTTCTGACCACTGTGTATCTGACCACTGTGTTTCTGACCAGTGTGTTCCTGACCAGTGTGTTTCTGACCACTGTGTTTCTGACCATTGTGTTTCTGACCGCTGTGTTTCTGACCACTGTGTTTCTGACCAGTGTCTTTCTGACCACTGTGTGTCTTACCAGTGTGTTTATGACCACTGTGTTTCTGACCAGTGTGTTTCTGACCACTGTGTTTCTGACCAGTGTGTTTCTGACCACTGTGTCTCTGACCAGTGTGTTTCTGACCAGTGTGTTTCTGACCACTGTGTTTCTGACCACTGTGTTCATGACCACTATGTCTCTTACCAGAGTGTTTCTGACCAGTGTGTTTCTGACAACTGTGTTTCTGACCAGTGTGTTTCTGGCCACTGTGTTTCTGACCAGTGTGTTTCTGACCACTGTGTTTCTGACCAGTTTGTTTCTGACCACTGTGTTTCTTACGACTGTGTTTCTGACCAGTGTGTTTATGACCACTGTATTTCTGACCACTGTGTTTCTGACCAGCGTGTTTCTGACCAGTGCGTTTCTGACCACTGTGTTTCTGACCACTGTGTTCCTGACCACTGTGTTCCTGACCACTGTGATTCTGACCAGTGTGTTTCTGACCACTGTGTTTCTGAGCACTGTGTTTCTGGCCAGTGTGTTTATGACCACTGTGTTTCTGACCAGTGCGTTTCTGACCAGTGTGTTTCTGACCAGTGTGTTTCTGACAACTGTGTCTCTGACCACTATGTTTCCGACCATTGTGTTTCTGACCAGTTTGTTTGTGACCAGTGTGTTTCTGACCACGGTGTTTCTCACCACCGTATTTCTGACCACTGTGTTTCTGACCACTGTATTTCTGACCAGTGTGTTTCTGACCACTGTGTTTATGACCACTGTGTTTATGACCAGTGTGTTTCTGACCACTGTGTTTCTGACCACTGTGTTTTTGATCAGTGTGTTTCTGTCCTGTGTGTTTCTGACCGCTGTGTTTCTGACCACTGTGTTTCTGACCAGTGTGTTTCTGACCACTGTCTTTCTGACCACTGTGTCTCTGACCAGTGTGTTTCTGACCAGTGTGCTTCTGACCAGTGTGTTTCTGACCAGTGTGTTTCAGACCACTGTGTTTCTGACCAGTGTGTTTATGACCAGTGTGTTCCTGACCACTGTGTTTCTGACCAGTGTGTTTCTGACCAGTGTGTTTCTGACCACTGTCTTTCTGACCACTGTGTCTCTGACCAGTGTGTTTCTGACCACTGTGTTTATGACCAGTGTGTTTCTGACCAGTGTGTTTGTAACCACTGTGTTTCTGACCAGTGTGTTTCTGACCACTGTGTTTCTGACCACAGTGTTTCTGACCACCGTGTTTCTGACCGGTCTGTTTCTGACCAGTGTGTCTCTGAAAAATGTGTTTCTGACCAGTGTGTTTCTGACCAGTGTGTTTGTAACCACTGTATTTCTGACCAGTGTGTTTCTGACCAGTGTGTCTCTGACCACTGTGTTTTCCACCACTGTGTTTCTGACCAGTGTGCTTCCGACCACTGTGTTTCTGACCACTGTGTTTCTGACCACTGTGTTTCTGACCACTGTGTTTCGGACCAATGTATTTCTGACCATTGCGTTTCTGACCACTGTGTTTCTGACCACTGTGTTTTTTACCAGTGTGTTTCTGACCACTGTGTTTCTGACCACTGTGTTTATGTCCAATGTGTTTCTGACGTGTGTGTTTCTGACCACTGTGGTTCTGACCAGTGTGTTTCTGACCAGTGTGTTTCTGACCACTGTGTTTCTGACCAGTGTGTTTCTGACCACTGTGTTTCTGACCAGTGTGTTTCTGACCAGTGTACTTCTGACCAGTGTGTTTCTGACCACTGTGTTTCTGACCACTGTGTTTTTGACCAGTGTGTTTCGGAACTAAGGGTGCACACAGGTTCCAGGAACCGCGATTCCGGTTCCCAAACCGGAACCGCGGCTCTGGTTCCAAGATTCCGGAACCATCCAGGAACCGTGGTTCCTGAACCCAGGTCTATAGAGGGGATAACGAGTGGGTAGGGGGGTATCTTTGGGCTATACTTGCTGATGTGGCACCCTTGGAGGCCATGTGAGGACTCCAATCACATACCCAAATACAATAGAGGAGTGTTGAAGGGATTTTTCCTTGTTTTTGTTGAAGCAAAACATGGTGGGAGCCAATCATGCTTCATATTCATTGCATACGAGGGGAGCTTCTGTGGAACCGTGACCGGAACCGCGGTTCCATGAGGAACCGCGGTTCCGGAACCGGAACCGCGGTTCCGGTTCTGAGCTGGAACCGGAACTGCGGTTCTGGTTCCATTCTCAATACCGCGGTTCCTACCGGTGTGCAGCCTTATTCGGAACAGTGTCTTTCTGACCACTGTGTTTCTGACCACTGTGTTTCTGACCACTGTGTTTCTGACCACAGTCTTTCTGACCACTGTGTTTCTGCCCAGTGTGTTCCTGACCACTGTGTTTCTGACAACTGTGTTTCTGACTAGTGTGTCTCTGACCAGTGTGTTTCTTACCACTGTGTTTCTAACCACTGTGTTTCAGACCAGTGTATTTCTGCCCCTTGTGTTTCTGACCAGTGTGTTTCTTACCACTGTGTTTCTAACCACTGTGTTTCAGACCAGTGTATTTCTGCCCCTTGTGTTTCTGACCACTGTCTTTCTGACCACTGTGTTTAAGACCACTGTGATTCTGACCGGTGTGTTTCTGAGCACTGTGTTTCTGGCCACTGTGTTTCTGACCAGTGTGTTTCGGACCAATGTTTCTCTGACCGCCGTGTTTCTGACCACTGTATTTCTGACCAGTGTGTTTCTGACCACTGTGTTTCTGGCCACTGTGTTTCTGACCAGTGTGTTTCGGACCAATGTTTCTCTGACCGCCGTGTTTCTGACCACTGTATTTCTGACCAGTGTGTTTCTGACCACTGTGTTTCTGACCACTGTGTTTCTTACCAGTGGGGTTCTGACCACTGTGTTTCAGAGCAGTGTGTTTCTGACCACAATCCTTCTGACCACTGTGTTTCTGACCACTGTGCTTCTGACCAGTGTGTTTATGACCACTGTGTTTCTGACCACTGTGTTCCTCACCACTGTGTTTCTGACCAGTGTGTTTATGACCACTGTGTTTCTGACCACTGTGTTTCTGACCAGCGTGTTTCTGACCAGTGCGTTTCTGACCACAGTGTTTCTGACCACTGTGTTCCTGACCACTGTGTTCCTGACCACTGTGTTTCTGACCAGTGTGTTTCTGACCAATGTGTTTCTGACCACTGTGTTGTGTTTCTGACTGTTTATGACCACTGTGTTTCTGACCACTGTGTTTCTGACCAGTGTGTTTCTGACCAATGTGTTTCTGACCACTGTGTTTCTGGCCAGTGTGTTTATGACCACTGTGTTTCTGACCAGTGTGTTTCTGACCAGTGTGTTTCTCACCAGTGTGTTTCTGAAAACTGTGTCTCTGACCACTGTGTTTCCGACCATTGTGTTTCTGACCAGTTTGTTTGTGACCAGTGTGTTTCTGACCACTGTGTTTCTGACAACCGTATTTCTGACCACTGTGTTTCTGACCACTGTACTTCTGACCAGTGTGTTTCTGACCACTGTGTTTCTGACCACTGTGTTTCTGACCACCGT
>SZWC01027371.1:13188-30307 GCA_023375785.1 Penium margaritaceum | reverse complement strand
TGCTTGGGCCAACACCTGTGTCCGGTACATTGTAAAAAACAACCACTTGGATTCCAGCAGCAGATTTGATCCCGGCTCTTAACATAACAGTGAAAGAGGTGACGTTGCGGGCCATCTGCTCTTCAATTTTACACAGATTCCATCTTGTCGTTCGCACAAGTGGCCCATGACAACGTGCAAGAGCTTGACAGCACCAAGCTCAAAGCTGATAACCATGTGAATGTTCCACGTGTAGCATGTGGTTGCTGCTTCAACACACTTCACATCAATACATCCAGACTTGCTTCAAACCCATGCGAGGAAGAAATGACAGGAAACAACATAGTCTTCTATGGCGGATAAGCACTCGACCATGTTATGAAACTCCTGCTCTTCTGCTCCAGTCCACTGGCGGATTATGCCATACCTGAAAATCTCGTCCGAGGATGCTTTTGTGGTTGCTCATTAGTCAGGATTTCCAAACAGTTACATTGTGTAGATCTCTGATTTGCAGTCTGAGAGGTTTGAACATTCGACAGATATACAGTATTCCGTTGACAAGTTTTCCTTCAAACGCCCTTGGTATACTCTGTAAACCAAACATTTGAACAATGTCGTTATTGATGAAACCGTAAGAGGCTCCTCCATGTAGTAGTGTTGGTCCGGTTGCAGCATTATCTCGCAGCATTATCGCCGGGTTGTTGTCCTCATATCCCTCATCAAACTTTGTTGCCGCACCAACCCTCGTCTGCGGTGATGTGAGCCGCTCAGATTGGCGATCGATCAACGCAGATTTTTTTGCCTGAAGAAGAGTCTCGATGTCTACTCCTACCCTTTGCCATTTTCCGACTCCTCATTTTTCCTCTATGGATTCCTCCCCTCTTTGGCTTGTTGACTTGCTTTAAGAAATTGCACAAGATATGACCCGGTATCCCGTAAGTCTAGCAGAGCCATTGGTCGCGTTCACCATCAACGTCAATTTCCATTAGGGACAAGGTTTTTGTTGATTGCAACTTTCCTCGGGCACGGTAAGAAAGTTGCAGTCAACGAATCACCTTTTGTTGAATTCCCATGTGTGGGCATTGTAGTTCTACTGTTAATGTGATCAGTTGCATGATCATATGAAGAAGATCGTTTTGGATGTTAAAAATGGCAATTGCTCACCGGATGTCTCGTTTAGGGCTGTTGGTGTAGTAGAAGTAGAATTCATCATGGGCAAGTTCTTTGCCGGTGATGATTTCATGAAAATGCCATGTATACTATGCCATACTAGACTGCTAATGCATGCATTGAAGCATGTACCATGCTTCAGAGTTTTTGTTCAGTTTCCCAAAGCGGATGAGTGTTGCACGCGTGAAATCGCTCCATGATTTCGGTGGCATGAGGGAGCTGTGCCATGTCGGATTTACCTGCTTGAGAGAAAGAACATGTGCGGTCGACAATTGAGAGCAGTTGTTTGAGCTGTTGATATGGCTCCGCTCGTCTCCTACTGCCTTTGGATGGTCTTTAGATCAGACCACCAACTCAAAGTCGTGTGGCACAAATTTGAGGTTGCGAGGACAATTTTCCTTTCGTCGTTGTTGACCCTAGCAGCAGTGAATTACACCTGCAAACTTGTAAGCCACTTTGTGACCGTCGGTCTCTTTGAGTTTGCGAGATCGAACGGTTTGAGAATTTTTGGTGGATTTTGGGGTTCACTCGAGAATGAGATGTCTCACTCGATGAGCACTGCTTGAGGCGCATGTGAGATTTGGAGCTCCTCCATGGCCCTGTTGTGTTTTTTGAGTAGGTGGGTGCTTAGGGTCTCGACTCCCGACAGTTTATGGTATAGATATTGATCAATTCAAGCCTATCGGTTGGTGCCTCCCAACGCACCACGTGTCGTCTCGACATGCAGTGGCGGGGGCAAAGGAGAGCCCGAGGAGTCCGTCACCAGATTGGCCGTTGGGTTTGTTAGTGTTTTTCCATTCACCGTGGAAGCTGGCACTGCTGTCTGCTTCTTTTGGAGAGCATCGATGTTTGAGTGTTGCTGACCATCCACCGCTGGACTTTTTGCAAGTGACTATTAATCATTGCCAATGTGCTCGCTCTATTCACCGCTGTCGTCGCAAGGTCTGTGATCTTCTAGATGGTGGATATGCGCTGAAGACTTTTGCAAGGTTGTCACCACGTAATAAGTGTGTATGTTGTTCCTCCAGCACCGATGTGCTCTGATACCAAGTGTTACACCAACGTGGGTGGTGCACATAGGTGAGGCGCGGGACAATTTTTTTTTGAGGATTCGAGAGAAATGGATTATTTGTAATAAGCAATAAATGTACTTTGATGTTGAGTGTCAAATGAGTTGAGCACATACATTCAATGATTTCTCATGCCTCATTCTAATGACCCGAAACATGTTTTGGCTCTTAGGTGCTCAAGGTGTGCAATGCGTGCAAGGTCGCAGGTTGCGATGTGAGTGGCTGCTTTGAGAATATCCGTTAAGAAGTCAGGGGGCTTCAAGAAAATCGAGGCACGATTCTGTAAAGGTTTTGTGTCGCTGATAATTCAACGAAAAAAACAAAACATTGATGTAGTTTGTGATACTATTGTCGACCATTTGTGAAAGTGGTCGATTTAGTTAAAACCCCGTATAACGGAACATTGGAGGTCGCGGCATGTGGCCAAAATGCCCTCGGCTGATCAAAGGAAAAACCCCAAGGTCGACGTACAGTGGGCCATGAATGTAATGACAAAATTTCCCATCCGCTGAGTTTAAGGACTCGTGAATGTCAAAGACATAACAATAACCACCATTTTCTAGAAAGATTTTTGCCTTAGTAGTTGTCTGTTTTATGTGCAAATCTAACAGCAGACTCAAGTGAAGAGAAAATCATATAAAAGCCCTGCGTGGATGAATAGGATAGGAGGCCTTTCCATGTGACTTTGCACCAAAGCATCATCAAACTAAAAACCATTCCCCAAGAGTGAGGCATGGAAGATGGACATCTCGCGACATATCATGCTGCAGACATTTTCTTCTCTTACCCCACATGATCTTCTCCTCATCGATGTCTGATTACTCATTTTTCAGCCATCCATTTTTGCGGCTTGTGGTTTGCGGAGATTGTTCCTCAATTCATTTCAAAGAGAACTTGTCCAACGGCCACACACAAAACATCAACATCCTGAATACTTGATTCATTGCCTTTTGCCTCGAAAGAAGTCAACATGATTTTTCGATTTGTCAGCTCGTTGTTATCATATCTATCCACACATGCGAAATGGGTATCCGACAATTAAGTGCTTCGACTGAAGGCCTTCCCGCCTCATGAGGAGCAGCTAGAGCATCGAGGATAAGCGATGAATGACAATGGTGACCCTGCGGAACAAGGCTATTCGCTCTTTCCATGTATCTATCCAATACAAAAAAATTACCAGGTAGGTGGTGTAGTGCTTCAGGCCAGGCATGGGGCCGTGTTGTTTGACCGGTTCAGTACTTATGAACGTTGCTGGATGCACATGCAAGGTTTTTTCTAGCCATCCTCGTCCTCCACATGATATGATCATCCTATTCTCATTGCTTCCCACTTGCGAAGTAGGTGAGACACGCTAGTTTGTTGTAGAGAGGAGTCAACCCCAAGAAAAACTCCTTACTGTGCAACCAAGTGTATCCCTTCCTTGAAGTGAAAAGAAATCCATCAATATCTTAGAAGGGTGAATATAAATGCTCTTCATGCCCATGTTGTCGTTGCAAGATGGGCATGAAAAATGTTTGTGCACTTTTGCGTGACGCTTTAGACGACTCGGAAAAGACCACCATCTATCGTTGACTCGCCATATCTTCTGTTAAGTCCTTGAAGTTCAGGAGTCTCAAAGACTCGCCCATGGGAAACTTTGTTCTTACATTCATGGCGCAACACGCGGTGACTCCAGGACTTTTACGCCATTTGACGGAGGGCATTTTGGCCAACTGCTCCGACCTCTGGCATTCCGTTCTAGAAGTTTCCGACAACTTCAATCACTTCTTAGAATGATCAACAAAAGTGTCGTGAACCACATCAACATTTCAACATCGTTCAATAGACTTCTTGATGATTCTCAAATTTTATAAACAAGCTTCACGATATTCTCAAAGCCCCTCGACTTCTCGGTGGAGCTTATCGAATCCACCACTCATGGCACGACCTCGCATGCATCGCTCCGTTCAAGCGTCGAAGACCCATCTTATGCTTCACTCTCACACTCGTCATTGCATGTATGTGCTCGAAGCACTCGGCACTTGTCATCAAAGTACGCTTACTAATTAATACAAATGATCCATGTGCCCTAATTACTCGAATCTTCTTTTGTCTTGTACCTCATCCATATGAACCACATACGTTCCGCGTGGCATAACACTTGGTATTAGAGCGTAGTGGTGCTAGAGGGGCAACCAATGCATTAAGCACCTGATGACAACCTTGCACAGTCCTCAACACATCTCCACCATTCCGAAGATCATAGACCTCACGACAACAATGATGAATAGAGCAAGGGCAACCAGCGGCAAGCAACAGTCCCCGACGAGTACTCCAACGATGGCGGATGAGGATCACACAAACAACGACGCTCTCCAAGCAAATCGGGCAGCAGTAGCAGCTTTCAAGGCGAATGGTGTAGCAATGTTGCACTCGACGGCCAATTGAGTGATGGACCCCTCGA
Organism: Penium margaritaceum; assembly: GCA_023375785.1. Taxonomy (NCBI): domain Eukaryota; kingdom Viridiplantae; phylum Streptophyta; class Zygnematophyceae; order Desmidiales; family Peniaceae; genus Penium; species Penium margaritaceum. The sequence goes on along the minus strand of SZWC01027371.1, from coordinate 25,645 downwards.
GCTTGGCAAGCCCTTTGCCACTTTTGTAGCCCGTTGGGTCACACTTGGCACAATGGGAGGCACCGGCCTACAAGCACAAATGAACAAAGATTTGTACCAGAAATTGTCAGGATTCAAGAGCCTCAGCATCCATCTACTCTAACAGCCGAACGCGATGATGGAGGAGCTTCGAGTTTCTCATGCTCGCGAAGCAGTGCTCATCGAGAGAAAATTACAACTCTCATGTGAACCCCAAATTTGACCGGCACTCCTTGAGTCGTTTGATCCCGCAAACTCTGAGGGACCAACGGTGAGGATGTGGTTAACAACTTTCGAGGTGTACTTCACCACTGCTGGGGTCAACAACGACAAAAAGAAAATTGAACTTGCGGCCTTGATTTTGCGTGGCACGGCTTTGAGTTGGTGGTCCGGTCTAAAGGTCATCCAACGGCAGCAAGAGATCGGTAGAGCTGGATCAACAGCTCTCGCAACCCCTCTCACATCCTTAACCACAAGCGTACTACCTCTCAATCAGATAAGCTTGACGTGGAACTACTCTCTCACGCCAGTGGAAACGTGGACTGACTTCGCCCGTGCTACCCTCACTCGCTTTGGAAAACTAAACGAGAAGTCTGATGCATGGTACAAACTCCAACATGTGCGTAAGCAGTCCATCATGGCAGAGTAGACTGGGTGTTTCTACTACACTGGCAGTGACCTCACCCCTGAAAAAGTGTGTTTCTACTACAATGGCCTCAAGCAAGACATTCGGTGAGGAATCTCTATTTTTGGCATCCAAGACGACCTTTGGCAAATGATCGTAGCACACGACCGCATCGACAGCGCTGACTAAAATGATCGGATGCTGGAATCTAATGGCTTGCAAACCCAAGGCCACAATCCTTATTGTGGCAGAGGGAAGTCGTAGTCGGTGGAAACCTCATCTCTGATGAAAACTGATGACGTCAATCAGTGCAATCAATGACTTTGCTGGACCTGCAAAAAGCCAGGCCACATCTTATGCGACTGTCAAAAGCGACAACAAAAGCCAAAATGGGCGGGGGAGTCACAGAAAAAGAGTGAAGAGTTAGGAAAGAGCAAAGGGCAGAAGACGGTGAGGCTCCTCTTCGTTTACAGCAATTTGCACAGACTGATTTCCCATTTGAGTGGCTCATATTGTCGGAGATGAGGCTTCCTGAGATTGCAACGTTTGACGTGGGATACGAGGACGACCAAGAGGTGATACTGCTATGGTTACAACTGAGGGGATGCAAAAGTTACGCGATGGTACCAGTACTACTAGATAGAGTTGCTTCGCACATTTTTGTTAGCAATGATATGGTTAAGAAGCTGGGTTTGCAGACTGAACCAAGAGAGTTTGAAGGAAAAAAACGTTGATGGGCGACTGCAGATCCGTCGACTTTGCAAACCACTCCTGTTGCAAATCGGAGATTTGCACAATGTAATGGTCTTGAGGACTTGCCCAATGAGCGAACACAAAATCATCCTCGGACGAGATTTCATTTAGCAGCACAATCTACAGGTTGAAAGGAGTAGTAGAGTAGTTTACATTAGTATTAATGGTAGAAAGCGATACGTGTCTCTGGTCGAGCAACCCACAACATAGCATTAGTAACTGGAAGCAACAGAGGTGGAAGCACCAGAGGAAGTTACGAGAGCCACAAAATGCCAACCGATATCTCTAGGCATGGCCAAGCGGTACCGAAAGTGTAGAGCTCAAGCGTGGCTTTTCCACGTGGAAGCAACGAAAGCAGAAGAAATCACAGCTGCCAAAGTGACTTCAACGGTGTCGACACTTGAGAAGTTTGCAGCAGTAGTGAAAGAGTTTGCGAAGCTCATCAAGGAGTTTGAAGGGGTTTTTCCCAACAAACTACCCCAAGATTTACCATCGAAATGCAACATCGACCATTAGATAGACCCGAAGCCACGTAGTAGACCAACAGTGAATCCTATCGGATAAGTAATCACGAGCTAATGAAACTTAAGAAGCAGCTAGATGAGATACTCAAGCAAGGGTTTATCCGACCCTCCACATCACCCTAAGAAACACTAGTAATTCCTTGAAAAAGGAAAGAGGAGAGATGCGGATGTGTGTGGCCTGCCGAGCATTCAATGACATCACCAGCAAGAACCGATATCCCCTCTCGCAAGCGGAAAAACTTTTTGACCAAATCCGTGGGGCCCAAATGTGCAACAAAACCAACCTAGGCCATTGTTGTCATCAGATCCATGCATCTGACAAGGATATCCAGAAGACAACATTCCATGCCCAATATGGGCACTTTTAGTTCACGGTCATGCGGTTCGGACTCATAAATGTCCCTGTAACATTCTTAGCTACAATGAACAATACTTTGTGCCTGTACCTTGACGATTTTGTCATTGTGTACCTCGACGACAACTTGGTGTACAGCCGTACCTCGGAGGAGCACCATAGACATCTCCAAAAAGTTCTCAAGAGTTTACAAAAAGAGAGTTTTTTGGAAAACTCTCAGAATAAGACTTTGGTCGCCATTTGATTGATTTTTTGGGCCACATCATCGGTGGTGGATGGATCACCATGGACTTGGAAAAAGTGGAGGCAGTTGCTGATTGGTCGACATTCACACATGTTTAGGACATCCAAGAGTTTTTGGGTTTTTGCAACTGCTACCATTGATTTGGAAAGGACTTTGCCCAAGTGTCAGCGTCTCTCTCTGATCTCACCCGGAAAACAATCGAGTAGATTTGAGAGGAAGGGAACAAGAAGCGTTCAACTCTAATGCTGTGACCTTGGCGCCAGTCCTACGATTGGCAAGTCCAACAGTGGACTACATCATGGTCACGGATGCATCCAATCGATCCATCAGAGACATTCTCGTCCAAGATGGCGACGGTGGGGAACAACCGGTCGCGTAAAAATCAAGAGAACTACGCAAGCCAGAAATAAACTATGTAGTGCACGAGAAGGAGATGCTTGCATTCGTGCACACATTCAAGACATGGCGGTAGTACTTGGAATCCCGGCAATGCATCTTCCGCACTGACCATAACACCCTGAAATGTCTCAAGACCCACCCAAATCCAAGCTGTCAAAAAAATTGATGGATAGAGTTCCTCGAGTCCAGCTTCGACTACGACATCGTATACTGGCCCCAAAAAAAACAAATCCAGCGGATGCTCTAAGTTGTCGTCCAGATTTGATGGCTGATATCAATACGTTACTCATCAAACAAGACCCGCACCTCACAAGGTTGTTTGCAAATGGTTACGAGGAGTTTGGCTGGTATGAAATAACCAAAGTTAAGTTTGACGACGCCTAATGGCGACAACGGTTCACTCCCCAGGGCCGGCTTCCCTCCAAACAAGGAATTGCGGTTGATGCCATGGAGGAGTGCCACAACACCAGTCCATGTGGACAATTTGGCAAGGATAGGACACTAAAACACTGGCCAAAATACTAGTGGTGGGACAAGATGAAGACCAACGTGATAGCCTTATGCAAATTGTGCAACACCTGTCATAGACAAATATCTTGTGGCACACGGCCACTTCGTCTACTTCAACCCCTACTTGTTCCGACGGCATTGTGGGCCAACATCAGCATGGACTTTGTGACGTGACTACCCAACACTCCCCAGGGATATGACGCCATCCTTGGTGGATAGTTTTCTAAAGTGTCACACTTCATCCTAATGACAACCACCATCACCGGAGAAGGAACAGCGTGGCTATTTCTAAATCAGACCGTGCAAGTACATGCAATGCCACGTACCATCATCAAAGACAGAGACGACCGCTTTACCAGCCGGTTTTGGCGCGAATTGATGACACACTATGGCAGTCGGATCCAGATATCTACGGAGTTCCATCCCCAGACTCACGCGCAAACCAAGTGAACAAACCAGACGATCTAACAACTTCTCCGAACTTTATGTAAGCCACACGGCACTGATTGGGCAGTACAACTGCCGACTGCCGAACTTGCACACAACACCGCCACTTCCACTACAACTGGCAAAACAACTTTTGATATAGTGTATGGTTCCCGCCACACTGGCTGGATTACAAAGTCAAAGCAACATCCCCGTGGTTGACAATCACCACCGGGATTTTGCAAGAATCTGAGGGATCATGGCAGAACCTAAAAAGACGCAAGCAACCATGAAGCAGGCAGCCAACCAAAATCATAGCGATGGCATCTTTAGTGTTGGCGACCGTATCCCCCTTAGCGCAACGAATATCAGACTCCAAGGACAGGACTGCACGAAGCTCAAACCACGATGATTGGGGGCGTTGGAGATGAAGCAAATTCAAACCCAAGTCATCCCTTCCCTTCATCTACTCGACAGCATGGCAATTCATCCTTTCTTCCACATCAGGAAACTCAAGCACTATCAGGACCCCAGTCAAAACTTCCACGATAGAGACATCGCACCTCCACCTCATGTACAAGTAGACAAGGACAAGGAGAATGTAGTCGAAGATTTCCTCAAACATCAATGCCGTGGCAAAATGAACGCATGTATGGTCAAATGGCACAACTATGACGATACGCACAGTAGCTGGGAGCCCTACAAAAATCTTCGAGATGTCGATCATCTCATCAAAGGCTACTTTTTCCATCACCGGCCTACGTCTACTAGCGTGCCGGGATGTCACGGCTGAAATGGGTGGGGGAACTCTTACGTCCTTGACGTACATGAATCGCTTAAACTCGCGAGTGGGCATTTCTGTTCTTGTATTCATGGCCCACCACACGGCAACTCCAGGATTTCTACGTCGTTCGGCCAAGGGTGTTATGGCCAACTGCCCTGACCTCCGATTTTCCATTTCAGAAGTTTCCGACACCTTCGACCAATTTCCATAACGTTCGACATAAGTGTCGCGAACCTTATCAATGTTTGGATATAGTTCGGTCAAAATTTTGATGACGCTCGACTTTCATAAAGAAGCAACGGGGTATTCATGAAGCCCCCCAACTCATTGGCCAAGCTTCTCAAATCCACCACTCATTGTGCGACCTTGCATGCGTCGCTCGGCTTGAGCGCCGAAGACTTGACTTTTGCCTCAAACTCATTATGGACATTGTCTGTATGTGCTGGACGCACTTGACACTTGTCATTGAAGTACACTTACTCCTTAGTAAAAGCTTTCCATTTGTCCCAATTTCTCGAATCGTCTTTTGTCTCGTACCTCATCCCTGTGAACCACCTACGTTCCGCTTGGTGTAACATTTTCACCGGATATCAGGTCTATTCTGACTGAGGCGACATATATCTTGGCACGTGTGAATGTGTTTGGGAGACTAAAATCCGTATTTATTGAAAGGGAACCTCCCTGGCCCTGGTACCGCAAGGCGTGGGAGGAGGCTGAACGTTCAGTAAATCCACAACCCCTGAAGTGCTTATAGAGGGCCTGTTGGAAACTGTTTTTTCATGAATTAGGGGAAATTCTGGTCGATGGCAAGAATTGTGGCAGTCAATGGGGTGATGGGGATCCATAAATTTTAGCTGGTAGCATGCGCAGCGCTGCAGGTGTAGTGAGGGGGCGTGCTATGTTTTGAGGGAGTGACCATACATCGACAAAATTCTCAATAACTATCAAGATATCCACATTTTGCATGTTAACCACACCATATCCAAATGTCGAAACATTAAGAATGGTGTGTCCACCTGCTTGGGCATTAAATACAGTACACACGTGTCTTTCTATTTATTAATGCCATATCCAATCCACTTTCACATAATCAGTCCAAATCCACATTCGGACCTTCGGCAAGTTGGCTGGTGGTGAATGATCCCTTGTGGTTCGAACAGTTATGCGTCCGACAACCGGTCACCAGAGAGCACATTTGATAGCTAGGTTTTTTGTTCTTTTCCAACCGACAAACACCAGTATCTGACCTTGACGTCGATTAGACATCGTCATCGCCGTAATGTAGCGATAGCTCATGCAATGTGCGATGTGCGCGTGATGACGTGTGCTTAAAGATATTGTGTACTTTCTTCGTGGACATGATTTCATGTTTTTTTTTCTGGGCATGAAAGCCCCGATGATGGTGTGCTTTTATGGGGAAAATGTGTGTATCAGCCCTAGCAACCGATGTTTTGGGTCGTAAGATGTCGTTCATACATAATGCTGACCCCAAAGACAAGGAATTAATCATACAAATGAAAAGAAATGTCTAACTTCACTTGGAGTTAAGTATAGTACATTTCTTGCTAATAATATGTACGCGTCATATACGGGGAATATGTGCAAACCAAGAAATGTCTGACATGGGAAACAACTTCATACTGCATGGAAAGCAAGTAAAAATCGGAGGTTTTGTACAAATTCTGTCATGGGCGTCCACTAACAATCAACTGCCTAACCGGGGGTGGAAGGGAATGAAGCCAACCAATGGTGTCATATGCTAAACACAACTATCCTGGCTGGCAGAATTCTGGGACAAAAACATTGTTGATATCCCCAGAACAGTCTTCATAGTCCATGTTGCTATCGACATCATAAAAGACGTCATCATCCTCACCTACATCTTCTCCTGTGACAATTGAAACTGCCAACGAGTCATCTTGCACTGGACATGTGGAGTAATACACCTTGGTGACATGGGTACGATTACCAAAAGGCCAGAACTTGTGAATGAGGTATGTAGTACACATACCAACCAAGAACGAAAGTACACTTGACTCCCCAACTGTGCACTCTATCTGTCCCATAATGGCCTTGTTGTCCCTTAAACAGATGTTGAATCCCACCGTAGTTGCAAAAGAACAACGTTCAAAGAGATGTAAGAATGACACCTTGCTCTACCATTTATGTGTTCGGCAACTGATTATCGGATTCATGATAATTTCTTCCACCTGTTACGTACACGATGTACCCAAAACAGACGGATGTGTTAAAAGTGTTTCTTTATGGAAAATGATAGGTACATCCACGTTGAAGCACTTAAGTGACACGCCCCAAACTTCTCTAATTTGCTTGGAAAAGTGTTGGGGCTTCTCCATGCCTTGGACCAAGTGCTGTCTAACCTAAGCCAACAGGTGCTTGTGCCCTGTATCCTTCAGCCCCCTGTAGAGTAGGCCATATGTAGTCTGAACCAATGGTTTCCAGAGTGTAGACACTGTCGCCTGCACAAAGCAAGGTACCATGAGCATGAAATTGAGTCATACATCATACGGAGAGTGACTAAGAAAGAACGGAATGAATGGACAGGAGTAACTTACCATTTACATGTAGGTTTCCTCATCCACATGGTCAGGCTCGTCGTCCCATGTTGCTTCAAGGTGTGCTGCCTTCTGTGCCGTGGCTGCCTATTGGTACACTTCCTCACACCTCTCCCACTCATGCTGCTCCCTCAAGTTATTGTACCCGCCCTCCTCCTCTTCTTCTTCATCCGAGTAAGGCAAGATGTACCCCTTGGGGTCGTAAATCTCTTCTTCTCCTGAGTCGTATGTTGCGTTTGCCTCTGAGTCGTAGAGAGGGTCTACATCAACACCAGCGACTGAAGGTGTTGCACCATGTGCGGCAAGTGCAACAGGTACAACAGAACCTATTGCAACACCTGCAAATGTTACACCGCCTGCTACAGTAAACTCCGAGCTCATGTTGAACCCCAATAGACTTGTTCCCGTGACTGTTACTGCACCCCCAGTAGGCCTTCTTGCTTCTTCCCGTGCTGCTGCCCAGTCGGTTCCAAATCCCCATATGTCTGCTTGTGCCCAGCCTACTTTAAGTGTTATAGCCCTTTGCGATTGTACACCACCCACGACAGCCCCCTCTGCCTCCGGCCCCCATGTCATCTCCCTCTGTCTTGCGTGTCCAAGTACCTTGTCTACTACCTCTGGCAGAGGCACCAGGCCCCCAAGCACCCACTAATCCTGCACCATCCCCTGTAGACGTGACAAGAAAGTATCTAGCCGCAATCTCTACAAAAATGGCCTCGTCCATGTGCGCTAGGTTCCACAGCAACGCGTTTTTCCGCTACAGTTGTGGCTCCTCCCACTGCCGGTGGGTTTGGGCACTTGAGTTTTCCGTGCCCACGCACCCCACACTGCAGACATATGTGGCTCTTTCTGCGGTCTTCTTGTTCCCAACTTGCACTCTTGGGGCGGCCAGGGCCACGCTTGGGTCCGGGCTATCTCCACACCTTGTCCTATGGGTGTTTGAGGTGGATGAATTTGATGCCAGGAATGGGGTTGTTAAACGTACGGCGGTACATCATGCGCGTATGATGCACGTCCACCAACGGCTCAGGATTTTCCCCCTGTCAATCATAACTGCACAGGCATGCACGTTGGGCTGCCACCAATCTTTCCACCCTTCGCACGTGCACATCTTTTCTTGCACGTTCACTCGACATTGACGGTTGCTCGGGCCTATCACGGTGGCAGAATGTGGGCCCTCCTCTTCCACCTCGTAGTCTGCGTTGCTAATGAACGCCTGGAGCATCCTCTTTTCTGACGTTGGGGCAAACTACCCCTTCACATGCTTGCTCAGCTTGCGACGATCTGTGAGTGAACACTAGATCCCCATGTACAATACAACGAAGCATTAGAAGGGAAAATGCTTGCAAACCTCAATGATGCAGGCGTTCAACGACTCCGCGTTATTGAAAGTCGTCTGGCCGCCGTGTCCAAGAGGGTGTTAGAGCTTGCTCCACTGCTCCTTCGAGAATCCACCCTCCACGTTGGTGAATAGTAGCATGACAACAGCGCACGGGCTCATGTGGCACACTTGCTCCTCATACCTCTGCCACTCCACATCGGTGAGAGTGTGTGCCAAACGGCAGAATCAGTAGCCCGCCTGTTTGCCGTGTTTGTGCCGTACGTTCTCTTGCATGCGGAAGGCCAAGTAGTTGTGCAGGGTATCTGGCAGCTTCTCGACCACGACGTTCAACAAGCCTTTGTCACGGTCGCTTATGACGATGGTGCCCTCGTGCGCAACAGTAGAATAAGCCAAAGATAGGTGAAAGTAGAACCAATTCCAACTGTCTTCGTTCTTGGCACTGGCCATGGCCCAAGCCATGGGCACAGCATTGTCGTTTGCATAAAAACTTGGCAAATGAACCAAACCTACGCATACCCATTCTTCAAATGTGTGCCATCCATGGTCAACAGCCGCCATCAGTGTTGGAAGCCTAGGATGGTGGCACCGGGCGCAATAAATGCAAGACGAAAAGCACCATCTTGAGAGGACTTGGCAACGACAAGTGTGTTTGGATCCACAGGCATGAGCTGCAAAGGAAAGCAACCCGAATCAGCTATTCTGCCTCCAAGAAGCAAAAGCAATGAAAACTGAGCAAGAAAGCAAGAACATAACAACTTCACACAGTAGACTAGAAACAGACTCCACGCTTTGTCCTTCGGCCCCATGATACGCTCCTGAGTCTTCGATTTTGCATGATACAGAGTGTTCTTGTCAACCTCCTTACCGATGCTATTCTTCACAACAGTCTCAAGAACCTTGACATTGGCCTTGTGGTTACGCTTTAGCGTTGAGGCAATGTGACGACTAATCAGCCGCACCGTCTGTGCTGGATCACGTTCCAAGGACAAAGTGGTGATCGTCCACGAACTGCTCCACCACAATGTTGTCATAACGTGCGATGACATGGACCTTCAACAACCACGGGCACTTCTTCTACGGCTGGCAGCCCAACTGAGTTGTGCAGCCATCTTTGAATTAAATGGATATCATGTAAAGAAATTAAAAACTGAATACATGATTTTCCCATTCTCACCGAGTGCAGATGCGTCCCCTATCACCGGTGTCTCATCACCGACGGGAGATGGGTGCGCTCGCTCTCAGTGGACGACTTAGCCGACGACACAGAGATATAGACTAACCAGGAAGACAGGGTACACACTATGTTTTACGCTGCAAACACCAATAGACAATGTCGGTACAAACTTGATCTCGTGCCACGAGGCACTTCTCTTGCCGATTTCACGCGAGCTACCTAGGTTGGACGGAGACATTCTTGGAGTACAGGAAACAACAACAGCATGAAAATCGATGGGTCGACGTCAAGCATGACCTGGGAAAATGCGAGGACTTGTTGCGACGAGTGGAAACTGTTGTGCTTTGTGCCGTTCCTGTACAGTTTACTGTGACCACTCGGCCGTGTCCATACTCATGCAGATCCCTGAGGCGGGCGGCCCTGGTGACACCGGCGTGAAGACAGGCGGCGGACTACCAGCTTGGAGCTGGCCGACCACTGCACCAGAGTCCCAGATGCCACCGGGACTCTCTGTTGTGTCTTCTACATCTTGCAGGCGTCTTTCGGCAGACTGGCCATGAGGCCTATGTACATGTTTTTGCATTGTATGCTCACTGTCTGTCAATGGATGCATGCATGCAACCAGTCGTAGCGTCTGTCTTTTGATTCTGCACGTCTAGGTTCAGACGGCGTAGCATTCTGACATGTGTGCGCAGAGTTACGGCCAAAACAGTGGTTTTGGGCCGGTTTTAGGACAGCTCTTGGACTGCCGTGTGCGACACCCGCCGTGCGCCGCGGCAGGTACTTATGCCTTGGACCTGTCATTTGTCATTTCTCTCTGCATATGCTATATTGAAGCATTCTGACATTGTGCCTTGTGTCTCCTAGCCAAACCCTTGCCGTTGTGTGTACGACCTGTGACTGTCGTCACCGTCTGATCAGGCACAGACGCCCGGTCAACGGCTGTGTTGCTAGGAAGCTTCTACGCACTTTCTCATGGTATCAGAGCAGTGAGACAGTTCTCACTGAGCTGCGCAGCAGAGACGTAGCAGAGCAGCAGCAGTGAGAGTCACTGCTGCAGCAGAGTTCCTGGGGTCTGTTGGAGACGGCCAATTGCCGTCAACGCACTCCACCCACCACGTGAGATCGCAGCTGCAGAGGCAGCAACAGCGGCGTGTACCGCCACGCGAGCTGCGTGGCGGCTGCAGTGCGTGTAGCCGCCCTCCCACAGTCGCAGCAGCAGAGCAGCAGCAGCAGAGGTGACGGCAGCAGCAGCGCAGCAGCAGCGTGGCAGCAGCACCGCAGCAGTAGCGTCGGCAGCAGCAGCACAGCAGCGGCAGCGGCGGCAGCAGCATAGCAGCAGCAACGGCGGCAGCAGCACAGCAGCAGCAGCGGCAGTCGCGGCGGCCACAGCAGAGCAACAGCGGCAGAAGCAACAGCAGTAGCGCAGCAGTGGCAACAGCAGCAGCGCGCGGCGGCGACAACTTGCACCAGTTGCAGCGCGCAGCAGCAGCATCAGCAGCACAGCCGCTGCTACCACCGCTGCTCACGCAGCTACGCAGCTGTTGCTCCAGCTGACGGCACAATTGCAGCAGCAGCTGGGCGGAAGCTACTGTGCAGCTTCTGCGGAGCAGCCGCAAGCCACCGCGAAGCGACTCCACACTCGTGCAGAACAGTGACAAAAAAAGAGAAAAAAAAGAGAAAAAAAAGAGGGAGGGGACGAGCTGACGTCAGCGTTGTTGGCTGCTGACGTCATCGGGTCGTGCTGACGTCAGCAACCACTTGCTGACGTCAGCATTACACTTAGCCAAATTTTCACCCGGAAAGTCAAAAGTTGCCAGTGCTTCAACTCGTCGAGAAACGCAGACGGTTTTGAAATCCGACAAACTTGACCTGTCGTTCCATAGTGAGCGGCGACATGAGTTCGCCCGACGACAAGGACAAGGAGCCAGGTGATCCCTCCCCCTCTTCTTCAGGGGTATTGAGCCTTCGCTCGCAGGCCATTGCGGACCTGCGCAGCCAGCAGGATGAGCTGCGTCGTCTGCAGCGAGAGAAGTCTGACAGGATCCGCACGCTGATTGAGCTTCTGCGTGCTCAGTCCACGGCTCCTTTGCGGATTTCTGAGGGAGCTGCCGGCGTTACGGCCTCTACCCAGCACTCGGCCCAGGTGCCCGCGACAGGTGCTCTGCCTGCTTCACCTCCTGTTGTGGTTTCTCCACCACCTACTGACCTCCTTGATGACGAGCCATTCATGCCAGGCTTCGAGGATGACTCCCAGGAGCAGGAGATTCGTCTTTTACAGGAGCGCCTCCGTCAGCTGCAGACGGGTACCCGACCTCCACCCGTGTCCAGACCCACGTGACCGCACCATCGCCGAGCTTTGTCATCTTCTGGCACTTTGCTTTGAGGGAGGTGCGAGTGTGTTGTCATCGTCGAGTGGGTCACAGACTGTTTGATGGTCCGTCCTCGTGACTCGTGATGACACGTGTGGGGGAGCACAGTCTGCATGTGATGATGATGGGCCTTACTGCACTGACTGGATTCATGAGTCTCACCTTCGTGATGTACGTCGTTCCTTCCCACTGACGGCTCAGCGTCCCTCTGATGCCGAGTGTTGCATTGCTCGTTGTACAGTGACGTCCACCAGTCGTGACTCCGGTGGCACTTGGATCATCGATTCCGGTGCCACCCATCACATGACGTGTCGTCGTAGTGACTTTGTGGTACTTGGTCCTGTCACGACTGTCC
>SZWC01027370.1:1010-11105 GCA_023375785.1 Penium margaritaceum | reverse complement strand
TCGCGAGTGTCTGCAGGTTATGATTGGCGAAGTAACTCCTCGTTTGCTGATTCGACAGCGAAAGTCGTCATGAATTCTCTCTGGCCCACCACAAGACGGCAACGCTTTGCATTCCGAGAGAGCCGTCGCGGACCGACGTAATCGACCCTTTCTCACGACGGTCCGCGACGGCTGTGTCGAGGGTGGCCAGAATCGCACCGTTAACGTGGTCCACTCCGGATGGCTGAATGCCTTCGATCTCACGACAGGTTTCAATTTCGAATCGAGGAGCGAGGCTTTGTCACTAAACCAATTAAAGTCACTCTGTTATCCGCGACGATTTCGATTGACAATTGGACAAGTGTCACATATTCGCTATGCCTGAGGACACGTCCGGATGAACCCTTTCGAGGAGCGAGCCTTCATCTGAAAAGGGGTACCTGCACCTGAGAGGACATGGTATAGTCCTCTCAGGTGTAGCTCGAGAGTGTCTGCAATAAATATTGCAGACACGCCCGTCAATTTGAAGATTGAAAGCCTCAAATATTGTGTCAACTTTGTTAGCAACACAATTCCGGCGGAAATTTTATGCAACATCAAAATCATTTTGTAAAACACATCACATCACTGATTTATCCACTGAAAACAATTCACCACATTGCTCAACCAATCGATGGGAAGGAAACAATTCAAATTCATCAGTCGCATCAACATGGTTCTCCTCAAAAACAAGGGAGAATGTGTACTTCGTTCATACCACCATCATGTTTTCCATTGTCCACCTCGAGCAAGAGAAGGATTTCATATTCAATCCCCTAGAAAGTGCTGCCAATCATTGTACACCTCATTTACTTCCCAAAATCTACACACAACGTCAATCAATAATGTAGAGATATTATAGAAAAAAGGGACACAATGAGGAAGATTACTAGATGTGACATCATCATTAGCAAGAAAGAGCAAGCATAAACCATGAAGGCTTTTTAGTGGGAAAACAAGTGCCAATCTAGAGGTAAGGATAAACAATAGAATGAAAAGTAATAGGAAAAAAGAAAACACCACCAACACGAAGAAGACAAATGATACAATAAGCTTTACAAGTCACACCAAACGTTTTGTGGCTGAAAAGAAGCAGCTTCAAGAAACCTCGATATCTCAGAGTAGGTAGCAAAAGAAATGAACACATCATCTATGACGTTGGCACCTTAAAAAAACTCCTACCACATCCAAAAATGCTTGCATACGAGATCTCAAAACCCATTCTTGCAACAACTTCATCACCATCTATGATCTGCTTTATATCCATGTAATCTCTGAAACCTCATCTCCATGGGAAAGGTGATGATGAAAGCACTATGTATTACCACAAAAGACATGTTGTTGTGTGACAACACAGTCATGAGAGAGATCATTACAAAGGAAGAACTACACATTGAATACACTGTCAAGCCACATTTTTATTCTCCGTGTTAGAAAATATAAACCGTAGCAGTTTTCAACCTCTAAAATCAAAATTAATCAACACTTGAACTCTAACATCTCCGCCTTGGCCACATAAACATTCACCAGATCCAAAACCTGCTCTCCAAAAGCCCCTTCAATAAACTTACCATCGTCAAGGATGATCAAGGTCACTCTAGTGAACTTTATTTCAACTCAAAGCTAGAACACTCATCTTTCCTTTTAACAACAATGTTTCAAACAAGGTTGACTTCGTGCACATTATCTGCACGCCCATTTCAGAATCCTCAACCTCCACAAGAATTTTGTGGACTTTGTCTACAATACCACAAAGAAAATACGGACATATCCACTTGTTAGCCACGTGTACCTTGAAATATTTTGTAGGTGGTTCCCACAAGTAGAAGATGAATTCATGATGAAGATTCACATTCTACAGATAGATAGTGCTCATGCGTTCATGACAAATGTATTTGAAATTTCACTCAAAGAGCATGGAATCAAACAAAAAATGAAAACTTCATAATCCACAATGAAATGCTATGGCAAAAATGCTTCAATCGTATGCTTAAGGAGATGCTAAAGGCCATGCTACTCTTAGCACAACTCCAAGATTTATGGTGGATTGCAACACTATTGCATGCAACTTAGGTCAAAACTCGAATGCCATCAACTAGTCTACCAAAAAAAACAACTTCATACAAAGAGTGGCACAACAAAAAACTTGATATCATGGTCTTGTCACGTTCGGCTTCATGGAATTGTACCAAGTCCCTAAAGGACGTTGACGTAAGAAAAACAAATACCACATCGCAAATCTACATTAGTGAAGTAAAACTGAATAAGAATTTTCATTGTACAACATTGGGAACCACCATTTCATCAACTGCGATGCCTTATTCTGTGAGAAACTCACTTTCATAACTTGGAAAAAAACAAAAGCAAAAACTCTATAGACAAGTGCCCGGCATAAACAACAATTTAAAGCAAACGTATAGAGGCAAGAGCTCACCAAGATAGAGTTGCAGAAACCACATAATGGGTATCACAAACCATCACGATAAGGCATGAAACCCATCTCCTTACACACAATGAACAACCTGATGAAGGAAAGCATCAAGTATATGCTCCTTTGCTTAAGAAACCTTAAGACCGGAACAATGCAGGGGGTCGACTTTCGGATCCTTCCGACAACTAGCACAATTCTGAGCATGAGTACTTCAAGAACCTCTTCCAAGAAAAACTCAAAGACATCAACATTAAACTACCAAAAACATCTCTAAAAGCTTGTAATACTCATCAAGGGGAAGCAAGTTATCATGCGTGTTTCCTTTCCAGCACATTCATTGCCTTTACAACAGAAGAAAAACTACCTTCCAAATCTTGTAACATCGAGAAATCCTTGTCATGTCCTTATGCACCAAGTTAAAAGCCGGAACTTAATGTTGAATACAACAATCTCATCACCAAGGCAGCAAGGAAAGTCATCAAACTTCCTCGTAAGCAACGTACTGTTAGATTAAAGTAGGTCTTCCACATGAAGAAAACAGCATATAGAAGCATTGACAAGTTCAAATATTGCCTCATTGCAAAAGGATTCATGCAAAACCACTAAAAAGACTTCTTAGACTCCTAAGCTCTAATGAGACGTTACATTACAATGCAAATGATGCTCTCATTCATTGTAGTGAACAATTGATACATCTAAAGCTCAACATCAACAATGTGCACCTCAACAGTGAAATGGATACAACTGTCTACATGAAGCATCAAGAGGGATGTCATCATCTCACTGCACAAGTTTTTTTCTCCTCTATAGCCTCTAAAGGCAAATCAAATCCTTACCTCTAGTACCAAAACCTACATAACATCTCTAAAAACTTCAACTTCACGACAACCACCTCTTTTTCCATCAAGCCTCGTTGACATCATGGCCAAACCGGTATGCCCTTGTCTACCTTGTGGCATCCTCTTCATTAGATGTAGAAAATACCTTACAATAGAAACAACAAGGGCAATGGTAGCATCAATGAACAACAAAGTTATGATTGGCAAGAATTTCTATCTGGACATGAAATTGAACAAAATCAGAATGCATACACCATAAGCCTTAGCAAACAAACATACACCAAAATTTTGTCAAACGTTTCAAATTTCTAATGTCTTTCAAAAATATCCACTTTAACTATAAACATTTATAGCACAACAACGTGATCAAATTCCACTAGATAAAAACAACTTACCTTTCATGCGTTGGATCCTTCATGCACGTGGCAAGCTATACTCGTCCCAATCAACAATCAGTAGTGAGACGTCTAGTTTCCCATAACAAGACTCATCCCTAGAGAACATGAAAGGAGTTCAACCGCGCATAATGATATGTCTAATCAACAACTTACAACATGTTCACACCACTTACACTTCTCTATCACTGATATGGTGATGCCAGCTCTAGCGGACAACGTGATGATTTTTGTAGCTTTATAGGCCACGTGTGCTTTCTTTGAGGCGTGATCATCTCGCGATCTAGCAAAAAGCAGACCCCTATCACACTGAGCAACATCAAAGAAAGGTAAGTGGCTGTGAAAAAGGCGACACAGGGGATCACGTCTTTATGGGACCTTCTCAAATAGGTAGGTTTGTTTAAAAATGGACGTATGTTCTTGTTTGTGGACAACTAGTCAACAATGGATTTTCCAACTTCACATAATTCAACAGTTTCATCAAGTACATCAGCATAAAAGAACATTGGATGTGCCCCAAGTTTCTTTACCGCATAGTGAAGTTTCCATTCATTTGTGAACAAAAACTTGTTTTAGATATGATCACGAAAAAGATTCAACACAAGAAAACAGCCCCTTGCATCCAGTAGTGTGGAATCCATGGAGAAGTACTACTCAAATCTAGTACACCGTTCATGTACATCCGAAGTCGCTTATGCTTCACATTTGTAATCATAAACTCATACTTTGGACGAGCTCAAGTGTGCATTTCCTCCTTGGAAACTAGTATCTTCAGTTATGGGTAAACATGATGCTCCACATGAAACGAATTATTTGCCTCATCCTTAGAGAATATGTAGCATCCCATTAGGGCCTACCCCAACACATGAAAGCGTCGCTAAGGGAGTTCAACCCACAAGAGTTTATGCCACGTCTTCAAATGGCTTTGAAGGGAGATAAGGTAATTAAGGTATAATTTTTGGAGTTTTTGGTGGATATGGTATCTTCAATGGAGCCTTCTCATGCCTCTCAAGCTGAAGCAGACCATCGCACAATTGTTGTTTTACAAGTTACAACTTACCCTTAGTTCCTTCCTTCCAAGAGGTAGTTATGAAAACCACTTTCGATGGTTTTTTGCCTAATTAGCGACGTTTTAGCTCAACGAAGACTGCTTGGGGCGTTCCAAATGCCTTCACTAGTGGCCGCGTTTGGAAGAATGGTGAATCTTGCCTTGGACACAGTCCATGAGATTCCAACCACCGGGGTGGACTTAATCATACTGAAAACATTTGTTGCAGATCTTGCGGCTACAAACAACCATTCAAGAGTTGTCATGCCCATAATAGATGGCTTCTCTTGCCGTGCAGATGGCTAGGGACCAGCGGATGGCTCACAACCGACGCGTGATCGCTTTACCATCACGAACCCCCACTCTCACAATTTCACGAGGATCTGCAAAAATTGCAGTTATAAGAGATATTACAAGGATCGTAGTATCTGCTCAAATTTCAAGACGAGAGGGGGGACTACCTAATTTTCTCACCCCTTCTTGCTTAGAAAATTCCATTCCACATTGTTAGATAATTTAAATTTGCAACCTCACCATCATCAATACAAGCCACACCAGTTTCCTCTTTGGACACAAACCATGCTTCATCTTTTTCCAAAACTATAAAAATATCCTCAAAGATTAGAATCAACATATTTTGCACCAATGATCCATACAAAACAAACTGCACCTAATCCATAGCGTTTGTCCAGTAGGATATGCCTCCATAATATGAAATGAGGGCATTTTGGGCCTTTTTCTATTGTCCTCGCAACCAAGCTTCCTCACCTTATTCATCTTACCTTGTGACAACGACCTTGTCTTAAAAACCTCTCCGTCCCCAACAAAATGAAGATATGTGAATTCTTCCACCTCTGACTTTTGTGATCATCTTTGACTAAGGGGGGTGTTGAGATCGACGAGTCTCTGTGGTTGGGTTCTCCCTAATATTTTGCACAAAGGCCTTAAAAACCCCCAGGGATTATTGCAAAGGGTTCCAATACATGTATGCACAAAAAACAAGTTATAGTCACCAATAGGTCCTGACTCTTTACTTGCTAACGACTCCTTAGTTGCTTGGTGACCTCATCTAGCAAGTATAGTACTTCCTTATAACCTCTCTGTAAGGAGCGTCCAAGTAGGTTTGCCTCAAGACAGATTAATTAAAGCCCATCAAGTCACCAATTCCATCATACCTTCAATATCAACCGAAGTTGCCTACCATGGGGTATGCCAATGTTCTCTTAGAGGTTATCAATCCACATCTCCAAGTTCTTCCTCGAGTACTTCATTTTACATAATAAGTTGAGTATGATGTTACTAAGGTTCCTTCATGAGAAGGCATGAAGAGGGGTCGCACTGTGGTTTAGGTACACGCAAGTCCTGATTCCAACACTTGGTGTGTTTCTCAAGATGTACAACTACAACAACTACCACACCTGAGTATTGTGTTTCTACACGTGGTTTGAGAGTCTTATATGTGCATTAAGATCTGCAGACAAACTTCCACATGTGTGATGTATGTATGTTTCTTGTATATGCATATATTAACTATTTGCATAAACATGTGTCCTCGTGTGCTCTCACCGAAGAATACATAATTTATTTTACAACAAGTATTGTAGTTATTTAGTCAAGATGGAATTTGTTTCTTGAAATCAGATAACATTTCACTGATTTCAATAAACCTGTCTCGTTAATTGTAATGTCTTTTGGCAAAGATTTTTTTGCATTTTTGTCAACAACATTCAATTTTGGCATTCGGTTTGAAGTAGTAGGGAATGGACCTAATAGCTGAGATGGAGGCATGACAAGGATGTACATGCTTGCTTATTCAGACTGATGAGTAGCTATGTAGTGCGACTACATATGGCTGGGAAGTAGGCTAAGGTGGGGCTCGGTTGTTTGGATGGCCGTACATAAGCATGTACATCATTATGAAGCAATAGTCACATGCTGGTATTTTTCTTCTTAAGGATTTCTTGCGTGACATCTTTGAAGAAACAAGAGGCTTTTTGGTTTTTATGGCTATTTGTTTCTTGGTTTTTACAAGCTATTTGGAGAGTTTCTTCACCCTATAGAGCCTTTTGTGGCCAACAAGATTTTTTGTTGTGAAGTATTGTATGATGTTTTGTTGAAGTCATCAACACATATGGGATCCTTATTCCTACTAGATTTTAAAAAACAAATCACACACGCATGTTTAATTTAATCTTAATTTTATGATTAGTTTCTACCCAAATTCATTCTTTTTGTTATTTCGATGTTTTCGTCCTCTGTATTCAATGTAGACTCATTGGTTTTATGGAGTGGCTTTGTTGGATAACATTATTTCTTCCCCTTGCACAATTTTCCATTGATATAGGCATCTTTACTTATATAATCTCTCATTGTATCACTATTATGGCTGTCCATCTCAAACTTTGACCAAGAAAGTACAATTGGAATAGTTTCTAAACCTGGATTGCAGATAGAGAATGAGGGTGCGAAGTTAGCTTACGTATCATATTATGTTTATGCTGGGCAGGTATGGTATGATCTGCAACATTAGGATTAATAGTACGGTGTCGACATCTAACGACTGCGAAGCTTCTCGGGTACAGTACCTTGGTATGCATGTTCCCGAACGACGACCTGGGAGGGTGCGTCCCTTCCTCGCCGGAACCGAGGACCAAGAAAGAGGAAAGCCAAAAGGGGAGCGCGTATCGGAGTAATCATCACTGGAGGAGACGACATTACCTCGTAGTTTTCAAGGAAAGGGATTTTGAGGGGTCCGTTATCTCACGACTCCAACACACGTTGAACCATGCGCAACTTAGAAACGTCTACATCTCCAGCTTAGAAGTCATTGAAGACTTACATGGGCCTCGCAAACTGAACCAAAGAGACCGGGAAACAATATACCGATGACGTCAAAGTATAACAGGTTCGTACTATTGCGCTGTAGTTTCGCTGCAATCACACATCAAGATACAAGAGTTGTAGAGTTAGCCGAATGAGCCTTCAGATTTACATAGGATCATCGCAAAACAACGAAGCCGGACGGAAATCGCTTTCTGAGTATAATAGCTAGGCGATGGCATAAGTACCCGTTTCAGATGATTTCACTGGTTTTCCGGATTCGTTTGCACTCGTCTTGAACTCACGTAGAGCTAGGCCCACCCGGGTTAAGCAGACATCACCTGGGCCGCAAGCGGGAATTGGTGAATATGGGTGAGTACGGGTTAAACCGTCTCGCTCACCCACGCACGTCCACGACGATCCATTCTGCTGTCTTGCGTCATCGGACAGAGGACGCAGCCTGTCAAGAGTTGAGTGGGTCGATGAAGTGGGTTTTACGTCATTCACCCATTCCCACCTACGGCCGTGTTGACAAGAGGGATCGTTTATTGGTTGCATGGCGTGCAATCCTGCTCTGAACAACCCGGAGCCCCACTGATCGTCCGCCTATACTTTTCACTGAAAACATAGGCCTCATTCTCCTTCACTTGATTTTTTTTCTTGTCGTAGCTCCGAGCCAGTTCCCGCTTTTGTGGTTTATGTTGTTGTTGAGTGTACATTGTTTTCCCCACTTTTGTGGGGTTTCTTGCCGCACTTTTTGTGGCCTACTTCAAACTTTTGTAGCAGATGCCGGTGTCGAACCGACGACCTCGCCACACCTGCCCGCTTGGGCGTGTCGCGCAGGTAAGGCCCGGGAAGTTTCGCGTACGTCCGCACGGTTCAACTCGACGGTGCCCAGCGCTGACAAAGCTGAAGCCCAGTGGGCTCCTCCATTATAAAGCTAGAAATTTCATTCATGTACTTCCAGGTGGATCGGGCAATCTTAGCGGCAGAAAGACAGGCAGAAACTTAAACGCGCTACGAAAAGACTACAAAAAAACATGCTGCAATTTCTGAAAACCTGCGCGGTTGTAGTGCATTTTGTTAAAAAAAATTGTGCGCCTCGTCGCCAAACCTAGCCCCACAACAAGGAAAAAAGTGGTAGTAAATGTTTTTGGCCCAAGCCATGTTCCGTCCGGCCAGACCGCCACCGACAAGCGGGAACAGGTTCGGACCCATGACAAAAACAAAAAAAAGTGCCGAAGAACGATGCCATAGTCAAGGCGCGCCAACCAGGAAATCTGTACATACACGCGCGGTAACAGATCCGTCATCATATACATGCAATAAAATTCATCTTGGCGGCCAACTTGATGAGGAAAACCATGATGATGACGAAGAATGATCAGTAGAATAAAACAAAAAGCAATGTTCAATCTCAACAACGAGACTCAGAATGCTGAAGTCCCCAAAGGGATGACACTCTGTGCTTGATTTGAAAACAATGGACGTACGAAAAGGTACTATCAATGATAAAACAAATATGAACGAGGGAACGTTTCCTGATGAATATCAAAACAGATAGTTTTCAATCCTGAGGGGAATGGGATCCTCAAGAGGCTTTAGAAATAATCGTTCACCAGAGAATTCTCCCGTTTCTAAATAAAAATGTTTCTTATCGTGATTATGATACACTTACAACTAAACATGAAACCTGACTGACTAAAACTGTGATGTCCTAAAACATTAAAAAAATCACAAGAAAACATTATGATCGTTTAAAATGATTTTCAGTCCTCTCATGAGATTGAATACATTCAAAAAACGATATCTTTCATCTTCCTTTGAAGTGGAAAACTAATCTATGTACTCATGTGCTCACACATTCGTGTACATCAGTTCAAATAAATCTATATGGAATTTTTTATATCATTATCATATTTTTTTGATGAATAACACTATCTCCATCCATATTACTATCTATACATATATGTTTATATTAATTATTCTATAGTGATATCTATACTAATTCCTTATGAAAAAAAAAATCACTTCCATATCTATGTTTGTTTCCACATTTATCTAAAGTTGTATTTTTATATGTATATATCTGTATATCTTATCTTGTCTATGTCGGTATGTATATCTATATCTGTATCTGCATCTATATCTATATCTATATCTATGTCAATATCTATATCTATATCTATATCCATATCTATATCTATATCTATATCTATATCTATATCTATATGTATATCTATATCTATATCTATATCTATACATATATATCTATGTGAATATGTATATGTATATGTATATGTATATCTATATCTACATCTATATCCATATGTATATCTATATCTATATCTATATCTATATCTATATCTATGTCTATATATATATCTATATCTATATCTATATCTATATCAATATCCATATCTATATCTATATCTATATATATATCTATATCTATATCTATATCTATATCTATATCAATATCTATATCTATATCTATATCTATATCTATATCTTTATCTATATCTATATCTATATCTATATCTA
>SZWC01027369.1:16088-30309 GCA_023375785.1 Penium margaritaceum | reverse complement strand
TGAGAGGCCACGAGGGCCTCGAGGGCGAGGCCTCGTGGCCTCGTGCCCTCGTCCCCCCCTCGCCCTCCTTGCAAACATGCAAGAGAGGACGAGGGATAGGGGGAGCGATGGTGAGGACAAAAAGCCTAGCGCGAAATCGCCAGCGTGCCTTGCACGCGACGATTTCACGCCATAACGACAAAATGAAACTCGAAGTTCGTTTATGACGAACTTCGACGTAAAACAAACAGAATAACTCGTGCGAACACACGAGTTCGAGGTAAAAACCCCCGGTTTGGGTCTCAAAACCAGGGGTTTGGTTAAAAACGGAAATGGGCCTCCGGAGACTCAAATCATTCGAGTCTCCCTGCTCTGGGTCGTTGATGACGATTGCCCCTCAGTCTCGCGAAGGGGGTAAACCCCTGACGCGGACTGAGAACGCCATTTTGCGAACTCCAACGACGACTTCAGAGCAGGAGCTGGAGACACGCCCGTTACAGTTTACAAGTCCTTAATCTTTTCAAGTGGGCATTTCCTTCATTACACAAATGACCGACTGCGCAACGAGACCTCAATCTTCACCCCAAAATTTGAAGGAAATTCTTCCAACTGCCCTTGCCCTCCGGCGAACCTTCTTGCACTTTGTCGCAATTTTGACCACCTTTGAGAATCAACTACAGATTTGTCACAACTTTTGGGTCCACTTCTCGACACATCGAGAAACATGCAGCTTTATGCAGATGCATCTCGCATCTTTCTCGTCGATCTTCAAAGCTCCACAGTTCCTCAGCGGAGCTTCTCCATCTGACCGCTCACGACATGACCCCACATGCGTCGCTCGATGATAGACCTCACAACCCCGAGTTTGTTTCATTTGTAACTCGACACTTGTATATGTGTGTTCCATCATTTCACCACTTGTCATCGTAGTACACTTACTGCAAATCTTAAATCGCTCAGGTATCCCAATCTCTCAAAAATGTTCTACCTCGCAACATTTATGAGTTCACCATCTATGCTCCATTTAGCATAACACTTGGTATCAGAGCACAGCGGTGCTGGAGAGGCATCAAAACCACTTCACCCATCCGGGGGACTACCTCGCACAAGACGCCAGCGCATCTTCCGCGTCAAGACTTTGCAGACCTTGTGACTACGACAAGAAGCGAGCGAGCGCACCGACGACTAACACAGAGTCTTTGGCGACGACTTTGGCAATGGACGAGCAGAAGGTGCCTATGCAAAAAAACCCTAAAGCGATGAAAAACGTTAGCGTGGCGGTCTACCCGACACCTGGATCAACTTTGACGGCTCCGACGACCAACCCGGTCAGAGATCCGACGGTGGTTATTTGGTCGCCCTACCTGATAGCCTTGATGTGTGCAGCAGGAACAACAAGTGGCAGTGGATGACAAGTGCGTATCAACAAGGAAGTAGCAAACCGTATCTCCACGCTCGAGGGGATCAACAGATATCTCCTCCAACAACTGAACGCCGCGATGGAGGCTCTTCTTAACGCAAGTGCACGAGAGGCGGTGCTTGTCAAGAGAAGTACCCAACTCTCGAACGAACCCAAAATTCGTCCGGCCCCACCGAGACCGTTCAATCCTGCAAACTCCAAAGGACCGACAGTTTGGATGTGGCTGACGAGTTTCGAGGTATACTTCACCGCTACTCAGGTCAACAACGATCAAAAGAAGATTGACCTCGCGGCCATGCTTTTGCGTGGGACGGCACTTAGTTTGTGGTCTGACCTAAAGGTCATCCAATGGCAGCAGGAGACCGGCAGGGCCTCATCGACGGCCAATAGTGCCCATCTCATATCGCCAATCGCATGCATTCTACCCTTCGAGCCGATCAACCCAGAATGGCAAGAAGCGATGACGCCTACAACCGACTGGAAAAAACTTCTCACGCGTGATGCTTGCACGTTGTGAATGGCTGAACAAGATGTCTCATGCTTGGTATAAGCTTCAGCTTATACCAAGCAAGCAGAGTAGAAGCGGAGATTGCGCAAGATCATCACAAGTGCAGACATCGCCCCCAAGGAACTCTGTTTTCACTTAAACAATGGCCTCAAACGAGACATCTAGCAAGCGATCACCATTTTTGACATCCAAAATGACTTATTGTGGAAGATCGCAACAGCATAAAGGATCAACATCGATGACTAAAACACTCAAATCAAGGAATCCTAAGGTTAGCGACCTCCCAACCAACATTATTGTGGAAGCAAAAAACGTCAGTCAGGAGACTCCTCGACTCTGATAGAAGTGGACACAATCGACCTTAGAGACATGCGTACCTTCGACAACTACGGAAAACTTGGGCATATCACTGAGAGCTACCGAAGCAAGTAGCATGCCAAAAAGGAGAGGATGGCATAGAAAAATGAGTTGGGAAACGACAAAAGCCATGAGTGAAAGTCATAACTTTTGTTGGTGAGGAGGAGCAATTCTTGTCGAATGATTGCCCATCTGAACGACTTATGAAACTGCACAGGGTTTCTGGGATCACGATATTTGATGAGGGATACGAGGACAACCACTAGTGCAACCCTAAGGTTGCATGAGTCGAAGAACGGTACCAACACTATTGGATGGAGAAGCTTCTCAAAGTTTTCTAAGCAATGACATGGTCCGCAAACTAAGTTTGCAAACCTAACCAAGGGTGTTTGAAGGAAAAGCTGTCGACGACAGATTGCAATTACGGAGACTCCGAAAACCATTACAATTGCAAGCGGGTGACTTGCGAGATAATCGACGGCGCTAACGACAACTTCTACCCATTGGGCAAAAGACAACAACAGAAGTAACTAAGCTGGAAGATGTAGAGGAAGTTGTAATGATGAAGAAGCGACAACTCTTGTAGCTAATACCGCTCAACGTTGCCAAGCATGACATCTAACGAAGAGCTCATGGGTGGCTTGTACATCTCGAGCCAATGGAGGAAGAGGAAGTAGAAGCAGCTGATCTATCAGCCTCATCGGCCTCATCAACATCAACAAAGTTCGTGATGATTCCTGAGGAATTTGCCGCTCTCATCCCTGAGTTTGCAAACATCTTCCCCAATGAACTCCCAAGAATCCTACTTCCTGTACGCGCCATCGACCATGGCATCAAATTTAAACCAGGTAGGCAACTCAGAATTCAAGGGGCCTATCGGATGAGCGATCACGAGCTGACCGAGTTGAAAAACAGCTCGAGGAAATGCTTGGTTAAGGATTCATCAGCCCAACCACGTCACCATACGTCGCACTTGTACTATTTGTAAAAAAGAAAACAAGCAAAATGCGGATGTTCGTGGACTACCGAGGGTTGAATCACTCTACCATCAAGAACCACTACCCCCTCCTCCGAGCCGGCTAACCTTTTAACCAACTACGAGGGGCTTGAGTTTCCACCAAAATCGATCCACGCAAGGGTTCTCACCAGATCTGCGTAGCGGACGCAAACATTGAGAAGACGGCATTCCGAACATCCTATGGGTATTTCGAGTTCAATTTCATGCCTTTTGAATGAAGGAATGTTCCGGCGATGTTGACGACGGTGATGAACAACATTTTCTGCCCATACCTTGACGATTTTATCGCGGTGCACCTCGACGACATCCCGATTTATAGTCTCACCTCGGAGGAGCACAATGGACAGCTTTGAAAAGTTCTCAAACTTAAAAAGGAGATAAGTTGTTCGGAAAAGTCTGGAAGTGTGACTTTTGTCATCGCTCGATCGATTTTTTGGATCACGTCATCAATGGCGTACAAATCACCATGTACTCGAAAAAAGTGGCAACAATCGCTGATTGGTGCAAACCGACCAAAAATTGATACGTTCAAGCCTTTCTCAGCTTCAATAATTACTACCAACGCTTCGTAAGGGATTACACCTGAGTGTCTGTGCCTCTCTCTGATCTCACTTGAATTGAAAATGAGTTGCCATGGGGAGTCAGAACAAGAAGCGTTCATCGCTTTACGGAATGCTCTGACCTTGGTGCCAGTCCTACAACTAGCCGATCAAACAGTAGACTACGTCATGGATACAACTACCTCTAATCGAGCCATCTACGCGGTCCTCCTACAAGATCATGGCAACGGAGAGCAACCAATCGCAAAGGTGTCTCAAAAACTGTGAGGACCGGACCATATTGGTGTCGTACACAAGAAGAAGACGCTGGCTATGATACTCATGGTTGAGATATGGCGACTCTATCTTCAATGCTACCAATGTGTCGTATGCACCAACCACCATGCGGTGAAGTAGTTGGAGACTGTGACAAACCCAAGTCATCGTCAAAACCAATTAAAGGAGTTCCTTGAATCTTCGTTTGACTAGAATATTGAGTACCGGTCGAGAAAAATCAACCCAGTAGGTGCGTTCAGCCGCCAACCAAATCTGATGGCTAAGGCAGCAACACTACAACTGGAACAAGATCCGTATGTGAAGAATTTGTTCACACAAGGCTACATCCAGAATTGTGGATATGATAAGGCAAAGTTTTGGTGCAAGGCATTGTAGTGGCGGCGACGATTCACTCGCCATGCCGTCATTTGCCCCAAATGACAAACTCTGTCGCATGCTGCTTAACGAATGCCACAACGCCGGTCCAGGTGGACATTTTGTGCAAGGCAAGATGCAGAAAAAGTTGGTGGCTGAATAATATTGGTGGAGCACGATGCAAGCCAACGTGACCAACTTCTCTAAATCTTTCGACACGTGTCAACTACAAAAGTCCCGTCACACGAGGCCACCCAAAATCATGGAGTTGCTCCCCATTCCGACAGAACCATGGAACAACATCTCCATGGACTTCGTCATCGGATTACCAGTCATGCCCAAGGGATATGAGGCAATCGTTGTGGTTGTTGACAGATTTTTCAAAATGTCTCACTTTGTTTTGACGACGACCACCATCACCGCTGAAGGGACAGCATGGCTTTTTCTAAACAACACCATACTACCAGCTGTTTTGGTGCAAACTGTTGACTGGTTATGGCAATCAAATCCAGCTTTGAACAGAGTTCCACCGTCAAACTAATGGCCAAACTGTGCAGACCAATCAAACGCTTGAAGAACTTCTCAAAACATTATGCAAAACTCTTGGGATGGGTTGGACACAAAACTCTCCACCACAAAAAAGAAAACACAATTCAGTGATCTCTACCCCAACAGGTAAGAGTCCATTCAAAGTCGTGTACGATAAACTTCTCGCCACACCAGCCGGACTACATAGTCAAAGCTACATTCCCACGGTTGATATTCAACGTTACGAATCCTCCACCAGTTGGGAAGAAACAATCGGCAACGAAACAAGTAGCTCACTGATATTGCATCAGCAATGTGTTTGCTTCAAGCGACAAAGTTCTCCTCAGTTCCGTGAACATCAAACTCATCGGAGCTGACTTTCCGAATGTCGGACCTTGATGGTTGGGCCCGTTGGAACCAGCGCATGCAATTCCCCGTGGTTGCATGACTCAAACTTCCCAACACTATGCAACTTCATCCGATGTTCCATGTTCGCAGAATCAAGCAGTACCGAGACCACAGAGAGAACTTCGCCGGCATGGATGTGCCTTCCCCTCCATGAGGACACGGAGTACGTCACCAAGGACATCCTTGGTCATCAATGACGTGGTAATAAGACATAATATCTTGTCAAGTGGCACGGCGATGATGCCGCACATGATAGATAGAAACCCTTATGAGAACCTCTATGACGTTGATCATCTCAACGATGGATACTACAACGTTCACCGAGCCACATCTATACGCTTACCAGGACGTCACGGCTAAAAGGGGGAGAAGTGTTATGCACATGATGTACACAAGTCCCAAATATTTCTGAAAGGGAATTTTGTCATTAGAAAAATAGCCCACCGCACAACGAGACCTCAATTTTCACCCCGCGCATTGGTGGAAGTTTAGCCAACTGCCCTTGCCCTTCGGCAAAGGTTCTTGCACTGTGTGACAATTTTGACCACTTTCAAGAATTGACAACAAAAGTGACATGAATTTTTGGTGAATTTATCAAAGCATCATTAATCATTGAGACTTATGAAGGTGTATCTTGCATCTTCCCCGTCGATCTTCGAAGTACCCTAGTTCCTTGGCGGAGCTTCACGTTCCAACCACTGATGAAAGGTCTCCACATGCGTCACTCAATGATTGACCCAACGACCCCGACTTTGTCTCATTTGTAGCTTGACACTTCTATGTCCGTGTTCGATCATTTTGACACATATCATCAAAGTGCACTTATTGCCAAGTCTAAATTGCTCAAGTGTCCCAAATTCTCAAATGTGTTCTCCCTCGCAACTTCTACATGTTCACCATCTACGCTTCGTTTGGCATGAAATTGTACTCCTAGCTTATGTTGAAGGTAGTTTGCAAAACTAAATTTGTTCACATTGAGTACCCAAGGTCAGGTTTTAGGTTACTGGCGAGGAGGGTCAAGTATGTACACGCACAACAATATTCAAGATGACCCGCTCAATTCTCCTTTGCCACACTATCGTGGGCCCTTGCATCGCTTCACTTCTTGAGTCCGTTCTTTATAGGGCAATACATATGCCTTGGGGGTGGTCACCCTTTTGTCGGCACCATTACAGTGAGGGTTTATAGGTGCATTGTGCCCCATTTAACCAAGGTTATGCCAATGGAGGTGTTCTTGAGTTCGGCTCTGAACCGCTTGCCAAAGGAATTGTCGAGCAAGCAAGCGGCACACATTTGTTTATGAGAGGGCCGGAACTCATTTTAAGGTCAGTACATTTCAAAGGAAGTGTAACAATGGTTTTTTTTCACTTGCTAGTAGGTCAAAGCACATCAATAGGATAGTCTCAAAACAAAAACAATTTATTCAATTCTGACTTTAGGTAGGAGTACGGTACATAGATGCATGTAGATGTACATAGACATGAACACATAAATGGATACAATGAACATGTGGAACGTAGTCCATGGAAAAGTTCCATATGGGGAAAAGACTAGAATACGAGAAATTTGTATGTGTGTTTAGTTTTAGGGCAAAAGTATGGGAGACGATGATTTGACCAGTTGGCAAAACATACGTCGACAATCTGGACATTGTGGCATGGCGAGTGCCTACTTGAAAAAGCTACCTAACAGAAATTCGACTGTTTGCGATAACCATAGGATTGCTTCACCGATGAATTGCATCAGGGCCAAGCTCCAAATTGACATTAAATTCTCATCCTGTAGGCCTCCCTAACGCCGAGCTTTTTGATGGACATTGTTTTTCTGCACCAAAACCATCTACAAAAAAGGACAAATCAGAGCCTTCATCGTCAAAGTCTTGGTTTGAGCGCCACCAAAAAAACCATAAAGAAACTGTTGCGAAACCTAGAAAAGTGGACGGCCAGAATCGCCCGGGCGTCAAAACGATCATCCAACCATAAAGGTGGGCTTACATATTTGAATAACTTAATCAATTTTGAGCTAGCAATGGTTCACAAAGCAGATGGGCTCAAAATTTAGTACACTTCAAACATCACATCACCTCGCCTGAGGGTAGAGCAGGAAATAGGACTATCTGGCCATTTTATCCTTAACTTGAAATTTTCATTTGCATGTAATGATTCCACTAGATTTGTTTTGGAGAATATCAAATGTTGAAGCAATTTGAAAAGAGGCTAAACTTAGAAATAGACTCCTAAACAAGTCCAACTTACAGCTTCAAATTGAATGGCTAGTGTCTTTACATGATTCTTTTGTTTCCTAAATCCTCATTAAACATTGTTTTTGTGTTCCCCTTTAAACCAAGTTTGCATAAGTTACGACGTAACCCTGTGCACCTTAGCTAAATCTTGAAACCTTGTTTGGTATGTTATCCTTCTACGATTGGTTTCAAATGTAGGCACAAATTGTGATTGATAAAAAAAACAGAAGCTCTTTTTTGCAAGATTTAGTTTTGTTTTCTCCCTTTTGGTCGCTCCTTCTTGGCAGCACATTGTCTCTTTCACAAAACCGGTTGTCATGGGGAACTAGTGAGACTTGTGAACCCGACGTGAAATAAGGTAGAGATGCAAGAAAAATACAAGGAATTTAGTCGTTGTCTTTAAACAAGGCAATGAATTTAAATTCAACCTACAAAATTGATATCTTTTGTTTTAGAACACACCAAAACATTCAAAAGTCATCCAAAGTGATCAGAGCTCATTTTCTGTTTGCATTTTCATTGAAAAAATGGGAAACTAGGATGATCTCAATAGAGAAAAAGAATATTGATCTCACTTTACACCATTTGCCATCATGCTAATTTAGGGTTCTTCACGACACAACATGACACAACACGATACAACATGACAAGATACGACACGACACAACACCTCATGCTATGCCACACAACAATAGGACAGGACACTACATGACACAACATGACACGACATGATATGACACAACTTGACACGACATGACACGAGACATTAAGAGAGGAGAGGACACAACATGACACGACACGATATGCCACATTGGGTCACCACACAATACGTGAGGGCACGATATGACCAACATGACATGAAACCCCAGTGAATACAATCCATTCTTACAAGAAGCCTTTTGGTCTTCTTTGTACCAACAAAAGCACATCACGATAAAGGGACGTTATATGACGCGACATGACATGACACGTCTCAACACGAAGCAACTTGACACGACACGGCATGACACGGAACGACATGATACGACGCTACATGACACCACATGACAAGACACAAAACGACACAACACAACAGGACTTGGCATGCCACAGCATGACATGACACTCCATGACATGACACTCAATGATACAACACGATGTAGCAGAAAACGACAAGATACAACACGAAATGAAACAACATGGCATGATTTGGTATGATGCAATAAGACAGAACACGACATGTCACGACACAACACAATACGACACGAGAGGACACGACATAACATAAAACAACACACCACAACACTACACAACATGACACAACACGACATGGCAAGAAACAACAGAACACAACAAAACACAGCACAACACAACACAACACAACATAACACAACACAACACAACACAACACAATAAAACACAACACAACACAACACAACACAACACAACACAACACAACACAACACAACACAACACGACACAACACAACACAACACAACACAACACAACACAACATAACACAACATGACAACGTATGACACAACA
Organism: Penium margaritaceum; assembly: GCA_023375785.1. Classification (NCBI taxonomy): domain Eukaryota; kingdom Viridiplantae; phylum Streptophyta; class Zygnematophyceae; order Desmidiales; family Peniaceae; genus Penium; species Penium margaritaceum. The sequence continues at coordinate 21,135 of SZWC01027369.1, read as the reverse complement.
GGTCACCACAACATATGTGAAGGCGTAATATGACACAACACGAGAAGACAGTCCATTGAATGTAGTCCAGTATTAGATGAAACATAAAGGTTTCCTCCGTCCTTTGTTGTTTGTATTAGATGAAACATAAAGGTTTCAACAATAACACATCACCATAAAGGGATAATGATACAACAAGACACGATAGGACACAACACGACATGACACGACATGACAGGACATGACACAACATGACACGACACTGCACGACATGAAACGAAACCACACGACATGATAGACATGATACGGCAAAACACGACATGACACAAGAGGACATGACATGACACGACATGACATGACAGGGCATGATATGACATGAGACGATGCTAAACTCCACAATAATCCACTCCACAACACTACAGTCCACGTCACGCCGTGCCACGACATGACACAACATGAAATGACACAACACAACGTAACAAGATATGACATGCTGCAACATTAGAGGACATGCAACGACATGACACGGCACAACACAATGCAACACAACACAACACAACACGAAACGACACGACATGACATGACACAACATGACAAGACACGACACAACCGAACATGACATGACATGACATGACACAACACGACACTAATAGACACATCATTACACGACATGACATGACACGCGACAAAACGATATCGCATGACACGAAAGGTCACCAACGATACGCTATTGGACAAAATGACACAAGACGACATGACACCCATTGTACGTAATCCATTAGAAACATGTATGTCTTCTTTGTTGTTCGAATCATGCATCAATGAGAACACATCACAGTTAAGGGATATGATTCAACATGACACAACACTACACATCATGACATGACATGACACAACACAACATGACAGAAGACGACACGACACAACATGACACAAAACACCATGAAACAACAAGACACAACACAACACGACACGACACGAAACCACATGACACAACACAATACGACACCACATGAAACAAAATGACACAAAAGAATGCAATACAATGTGATAAGACACGACATGCCACAACATGAGACAGTATGACACAGCGTGCCACGCTGACACACAACACAACACAACACGACACAAAATGACACAACACTTCATGACACGACACGACACAACATGACACGAAACCAAAAGAAATGACATGACACAATACAACATAACACATAACTACACGACACGATATGACATGAAAAAATAGGACATGACACAACACGGCACGATACCACAACGTGTAATACAAAAGGTCACCACAATACACATCACAACATGATTTAACACAACAAGACATGATACCTTATTGTCTGTCATCCATTGTAAATAGACCTCCGTCCCTTTTCTCTCAATTCTGTCCTTTTGATTGTCCCTTCATCCCCTCCTCCGTCTCCCACTTTTTTTCCCCTTCCCTCTGTCTCTCACTCACTCGCCTCCTTCCCCCATCCGTCCTCCCCTTTCTCCATCCCTCTCCTCTCTCCCATCTCCGGTCCACCCCTCCCCTATCTTTGGCCCCCCTCCCTTGTCTGACCCTCCCATACTCTGCTTACTACTCCACCCTTTTCATCCCTTTCTCCCTACACCCTTTCTTCTCCTAGCTCTCTTGGCTCACTTCTTCCCTCGCTCCTCTCTCTCCATCCTACCTTCATCCTTTTCTCCCTCCATCCCTTCCTCTTTTCCCTAGAGTCCGTCCAGCTACCGTCCATCCCTCTATCCCTCCTTAAATTTCTCCACCCTTCCCTCCATCCATTTGACTCACCCTCCTTTTGTCTCTTCCTCCTTCCTCCCTCCTCCCCACTAGACACCTCCTTCCTTATCCACATTCGTCCTCCCTTCTCTCTTCCTATCTCCCACTCTCCCCCCCCCTCTCTCTCTCACTCGATATATATATACATCTTCCCAACCCCTCTACCAAACCCTGTCCCCCCTTCTGTCATCCTCTCTCCCCACCTCCCTCCCCTCTTTGCTCCTTCGTGTCCTCCCTCCTTCATTCCTTTTCTCATCCCTCCTTTTCCCCCTCCCTTTATTCACCCTTCCTACTCCCCGCCCTATTTATCGCTCCTGCATGCATCCATCTTTTCCATCTATCCATCAGTTCCCCCACCCTCCCGCTCAATTCATTCCGTCCCCCTACATCCCATGCCTCCTCCTGCCAGAATCCCCTCCCTTACTTCCCCTTCCCCACTATCTTCCTCCCTCCCCTTTCTATCTGAGGTATGGTTAATCATGCCACATTCATACATTGCACAATGAATGTATTCAACACATGGATTGATTATGCGCTGTAGAAGTTTACTTGGGTGCATACAATTGTCCAATCATCTTTTTGAAGTGAAAACGATACAAAGTATTTTTCAAATCGAGTACATGTCAGAATTTCTTTAGGTCCATTAGCACTATTGGTTGACCTTGTTAATGCTTCTAGTTTTAATTTGTGACCTCTTTGGATCCTAGTATATTTGCGTTGGTGTTTTGTTTCCTCATATAATACGTCCTTTTAGTTTCAAAGCATCATTGATTTTTTGCAATCAAGTGAAAATCCATGCACTAATCTTGCTCAGTTTTTGGGTGGTGTTGCACATATTGTTTGATCAAAGTAGGTGCCCCCAAAATCCATCTCACCTCTCCAATAATCCACTTGATTTTATCTGGGGTGTGTATGATAGTGATGAGGAATCATGCACAATAGGGGTTTTTCAAACGTTTGATGACCCCACGCCCCCCCTTCTCCCCCCCCCAAAACTTGTCGAGTGTATTGGGGGGGGGGGGTTGAGCGGGAAGTGTATCGTAACTTCAAAATTGAATTTCCACTAATGTAAAAATACACTTATGTTGTAGTTTGACCCACCTTCACCTACACCCTTCAATACCTCTATGCAATACACTCCTCACTGAAAAGGTGGATAAGCGATCATTGCTACCCTACCCCTCCAAAGAAGGCTTTTGTATTCGGAAAGTGAACAAGCGAGTGTTGCTGGTGGATGACGTGTGGAAGACACATGTGTACTACCATGAATTTATGTACATAATTGAACAATGAAGATCACCAGCCAAGCTTGAGAAACTAGGGCCGACATCTATTACAAAAGTCATACAAATAGTTTCTGATATAGATGTAATGGGGCCCGTATTTCTTGTCTTGCTCGCTCCCCCCTGGGAATATCTCTATTGTATTAAGGGACTATATTGGGAGGTGTATTGTGGATGTTTCTGAAAGTGTTAATTGAGAGACTTGTTCCCTTTTTTACTAAAGTGACACTCCTCCATCTTTAGTGCCTTATGGGGGGGTCAGGGTGGACATTGAGAATCCCCCCCAAAACGTGAATTGTATTAAGGAAATGAATCTGATGGTTTGGCTGATGGACAACACGAAAAATACACAAATTTCCTTCCTTTGCATGATTTAATATCCACGGATAACTTATACCCCGGTCATCCAACGTTCAATGCTTTTGTTGTTGTTATTGTTGCCATCTTCGTCATTGTAATGACAATGATTTTGCATGCATGCAATCCAATCCAATGTGAACAAACCAGTTTCACATTGAAAGTTATTATTACACTTTGAGACATCAAATGTATTGGGGGTGTATAACAAGGAGTGTATTGTGACCACACACAAGATTGCATCCATGCATTTTGATTCACTTATGAATTGGTGATACCCTCCTCAATGTATACCATTCAAGACACAACTTTAATACCGTAAGGGCATTTGGGGGGGGGGGCATAGTACACTCGTCAAACAATCAAAAGACAGTTTACAGTTTTTTTAAATCTTAACATGCAGTTTCTAAGACATGCTAGTGTCTATAGAATATAAAGATTCCGCTTTCCAAATCAAAAGAAACAGGGAGAGGATAGCATGCCTGACAATGTTGCAAACATAACACAAAAAGAAATTAGGACAAACGTACGTCCACGGAAAGAACCTTTATGTTTCCTCAATATCTTCCGAATGTTGTGGTTCCATTCATTCTCAAATGTTTTCTTAAGGTAATCTATAGCCTGAAGTTAGTCCACTGAGCCTTCACAACTCTAATACATCAAACAACATGTGTGTTTGAAAGTTATAAGAGATTTTTATGAAACATAGCTTTCTATTCAAATCTCTTTCTAAGATGGATTCTTTGAACGTGTTCCACTGTTCTAAACAAACCAAAATGTGAAAGAATCACTAGTGATTAGGTATGAATGTTCTATCTCTCCCTCTTTCTCTCTCTATATATATCTCTCTCTCTCTCTCTCTCTCATTTCTCCTTTCTCCCTCACTCTCCCTCTCTCTTTCTCTCTTCCTGTCTCCCCCCCCTCTCTCTCTCTCTCTCTCTCTCTCTCTCTCTCTCTCTCTCTCTCTCTCTCTCTCTCTCTCTCTCTCTCTCTCTCTCTCTCTTTCTCCCTCTCTCTCAATGTCTCTCCCTCTCCACACCCGACCCCCTTCCCCTCAATTACACCTACATTTTGCCCCCTATCTCTATCCTCTTTCCCCCCTCCTCCCCTTCCCCCTTCTTCTCCTTCCTCTCCCTATTCCTTGTTCCTTCCTTCCCTCTGCTCATCCTTCTACCCTCTCCCCTACATTTTCCCTCTACCATCTAATTGTCCTTTCCTCCATCTTCCACCCTTCCTCTCTCCCTCTCCTATCTCCCTCCTTTATATAAAAAACCCCTTTCTTCCTCCTCTCCTCACCTGCATCATCCCTTCCTCTTCTACCATTCATCCTCTCTCTTAATCTCTCTCAATCTCTCTTTCTTCCCCTCTCTATCTCTCTATCTCTCTCTCTCTCACTCTCTCTCTCTCTCTCCCTCTCTCTCTCTCTTTATCTATCTATATATATCTCTCTCTCTCTCTCACTCTTTCGCCCTCCCCCTCTCTCTCCCCCCCCTTCTCACCCTTCTCACCCTCTTTGCATAGCTCCCTTCTTCCCTAGGTCAGATTTTAGGTTATGGCTAGGAGGTTCAAGTATGTAGACACACTAAAAATTTCAAGATGAACCATTCAAGCCTTCGGTGCCGTACTATCGTGAGCCTTC